>VXBL01005648.1:12822-113260 GCA_013400195.1 Aramus guarauna | reverse complement strand
TCTGAAGCGAGGCCCGGGGGACGGGAGCGTGTCCTGGCCGGTGTGGGTGGCAGCGCGGGTCGGGGAGCGGACTTCGTCCTGTCAGGCCTGACCCGTTGCCCGAAAAGGTGTTTTTCTTTGTCTCCTCCTTCTCCTGCCAACAATAACAGCCCCGAAACCGGGCAGGGTGCGAGCCGGGTGCAGGCAGGGGCCCGCCTGCGGGACGGTTTGGGGAAATTCTGGTTTACTCCTTTGTTTCTTGTCCCAGTGTTGGTGAAGCGATCGGTGTGGTGCGTCTCTCGCTTCTTCCCTAACTTCGTCCCTTGATAGTGTCTGGTTGCTGCCGTCCCCCCTTTCCGATGTTGTAGCTGGTTTCAGTGTGATCGGTAACCGGGGGAAATTCTGGCTGTGTTTCCCTCCTTGTTCCGTTTGCTAAATTTACCATGATTTAGTGAGTATTTCTGTTGAAACGTGGGAGATCCTGATAACGATGAAATACTTTCCGTGGTATCTATCGGCTTTCAGCTTTTTTCTACTTGGATGCGGAAAATGAAATGTGTGCTAGAACCTTGTCGACTTGTTTTAAGCGCGTTATCTCAAATGTACCCAAAACCTGTTCATTTAATGAGGTTAGACTGAGCAATACTTGTGGTGATCGGTCTAATACAGCTTTCAGGAGAGCCGTGTATATATTGGTATACACGTATCCTAATAATGGCCAAAGCGTTTCTTATAGAGATGCCTATGGTTATGTGACATTTTTATGGGTGGTGTGAGCAACTGTTAAGATGACGCCCAAGCTCCTGTTGCACAGGCGATGACTTGCTTGTAGCGGTGTTGAGAGACTCGGGAGCTAGCAGGTACGTTGCAGAAGAAAGTCTAGGAGACGCGTTCTTAAGTAAAACAGAACACGTTTCTGCGCACAGTAGGATTATCTGTGTTTATGAGCATGGGGATCTAGAGAGAAGTTTGCATTTTGGAGCCTGACGTTTGGTAGGAATTTTACGTAAGCAATTTTCTCACCGAGTATTCACGATGTTGTTCACGCTGATAGGTGTTTTGCACCCTTCTTGGTTATTAGAGGAGAAAAATGTTTTTGGAGGCTGTGTACAGAGTGGCCAGGTGTCTTGATCGTACAAGCATACACCAACATCCGCGTATGGCAGAGAGCCGCAGAGTACGCGCCTCAGATAACACACGTGGAGAAGCCTATATGCAGTTTGCAGGCGGGTGCTGGTTGGGGGTCCCCAAATCTTTATTTCAGGATAGGATTGGACTAAGTCTACTTTTGGGTTCCTGGATGAACCAGAATAATTGATTGCAGTAGTCCCTCCTGCCTTTCTTTCACAACCAAGAACTTGTGTTTTCTAGCAGTCTCCACATCAGCACGTGTCTGGTGTTAGCCGTTCAATACTGTAGCTCCCAAATAAAAGTTGGAGGCAGTGCCAAAAGTGACAGGCTGGTTGTCCATTCCTGAGATGAATTACCTGCTAATAAAGTGCAGAGTTTCTCTGTATGTGCTTGTTATGAAAATGTCCAGAATATTGAACAGGCAAACAATTTCTCTGGGGTTTGATTGAAGACAGTACTTGTATGAATTAAATAGAAGCAATTGTTTTACCATAAAATTATTCTGTATGTTTCGCATGTAATTTCTGGAAAAAATCAGACTTGGAGACTGCTTAGAAATTGAAACAGGTATATCTTTGGTGAACCTGTATGAGTGGATACTTAATGCTGCTTACTTACAAGGATAAAAATCCACTCTGAAGACTGATGGAGGTGCATCACCTCTAGAGAGTCTATTAATAATGTTTCTTGACCTTAAAAATTATTTTCTTATTGTTTTAAGCACCGTATTACTTCACATTTGTAAGTTTTACTGCTTTCCGGTTTTCCCTCTCAGGTCAGATATCGCTTATGTTTACTCCCTGCTCTGCTTGATGAATCATTCTCTTGCAAGTGGCTGTGAAATCTGTAATATGTATTCAGGAACATAGGGAAATGTGTTTTTACTGTAAAAATGACAGAAATGTCTAGCATTCTGTGTACAAAATTACTTTGCAGAGTTTCTTCTAGGCTAAAAAAAGTTACCTTCTGTTTCTTGCTTTTTTCTCTGTCACTGTAATTATCCAATTTATTCTTTGATTTTATTCTTTAATTATCTATCCTCAATTTTCTTCTCTCTCTCTCTCTTTCCTTTTTCTTGTCTTCCAGTTTTGACTGTACTAACACCATTGCTGATTTGCTACTCTTAGAGTGTTACCTTCTCCCAGTATCTGTCCTTGGCCATCAGACACTATGAGGAGACTGGCTTTTCGAGGTGCTGGTTGTACTCTGGTAAATCTGGTAAATTATTGATTGTATGTGCACCATTCTCTCCATTCCTCCGCCTTAGGCTTTTGCTTTTCTTTATTCTAACTGTTAATTATTCCTGCCTTATTCATCTCATTTGTGTGCTTGAAATTAATTCTGTCTCTAACATAAATGCTCTAATGCGGTTATGTTGTGCTGCCATACCTTGTAAATCAACTGAGTGCTTCTTAGAAGGAATTCCTTAATTTGCTTGGAAAATGGGTATAGGCTGGGATAGATGGATCTCTTCTGTCTTCAGCCTTTGAGACAGCTACAAATAAAGGTATTTTTATGATGCTGTCACTGGAGGTTGCAAAAGAGCCAACAACTTGTTCCATAAATCACCATAGTTGTTGGATGGTGGTTATTCATTTGCCACTGTTTGTGGTGATAAATGGAAAACTATGGCCGAGAAAGGAGGTAGCTTTTTCCACTTCTGGATGATTGAGGCATTCATCCTACACGTGAAGTGGGAGTGGTAGGTTGCATGGTAGTCCAGACCTTTTTTGGCTTGAATCTAAGACAAGGTATTTAGTAGCCATTTGAATTTTAGCCTGTCATTTGTTTTCTTTGTGGAAAAATTTGTTTGTGTTTTTATTTTGTTTTGTTTGTTGTTGTGGGGTTAGGTTTGTTTGTTTGTTTTGTTTTTTTTTTAATTCAACATGGAATGATGTACTTTTATACCAGAATTGAGCACTTGTCTCTGTACAGCTCTTTTCTTTAAAACGGCAATTCTGGTTTTGTTATCATGAATGGGATGAGATATCAAAATGTAGATAGTTGAAGAATGTATCCTAGTAAGAGCTGCTAAATTCGTCTTCATCCCTGTGAGGCCTAGGCTTTCTGACATTGCTGTTATCAGTGACTATGAAACTGTGCGACCGTTTTGATTTCCCTTTATTCCTGCCGATTTTCACAAAGCTGACACTTAGATATATGGCTTAACTGAACTGTACTATATAACAAACCTATGTGACTCATCCTAAAGCATTGCTAGCTTCATAGTTAGCTCTCACCAGAGAGTTTGGATGCTATGCCATGAGTTTAAGAACATGTCTCTTCATTATAGAAGAAGTTGGATTCCATGGGTTCCAAGAGGCGAAGAGCTACCTCTCCATCCAGCAGCGTCAGTGGAGGAGACTTTGATGACGGCCACCACTCCACGAATATACCAGGCCCAAGCAGAAAGAGGAGGAGACTTTCCAATCTCCCAACTGTAGATCCTGTTAGTACCTTCTTATGCAGAACTTATTTTCTTGGCAATACTGTATCCCTCCCTGGGAAATGCTGGATTGAAAAATGAATGATCATACGTAGCACATACACGCTGGCCCTGAATCTGTTGCTGCCTTGGCTAAGCTTTGTTTAGGATCTCATTCAGCTTTGGCTTGTTCTTGTCTCCCAGTTTCATCTTTTTCTTTCCCATTTTCCTTTTGCTGCTTTTCTTTTTTTGCTGATGATTTTAGCAGATGGAAGGATGTTGGAGAAGGAGCTGAAATCATAATGTGAAGAAGTTGATACCTATGTCTGAATATCAAATGCAGAGAGAGATAAGTGGGGAACAACAAAGGCAGTGATTGCTGAAGTGTATAATGCCTCTGTTATGCCTTTGAGTTAGCAGTCTAATTTTAATTAATTACAGGGCAGAAGAACCCCTGTCGTTGTTTTAGAGGTCTATAGCTCAGAGTGGATTGTACTGAATTAATTTACATTTCGGGTGTTTTACTTAGGGAGCTTTCTTTCAATGCTAATTCTAAATTAAAAAAAAAAATAATTCTGCAGTACCTGGCATACTTGTCAGGTATCATACTAACGTATGAGATGATCGATTTCTTCACACATCTGCTTTAGACCACGCTGTGGATTGGCAGCTTGTCCTTTCCATTGTAAGCAGGCTTTGATTTGTTACCTTCTTACATTTTTCTCCTTTTTCATTACTTTATTGTTCTTGCATTTTAGATTGCTGTATGCCATGAACTTTACAACACCATCAGAGATTACAAAGATGAACAGGGCAGGCTCCTTTGTGAGCTTTTCATTAGGGCACCAAAGCGAAGGTAAGATCATGGTTCTTGTTAAGCCTCGAACCTGAGATTTAATCAGGGAGTAAGTG
Source organism: Aramus guarauna (assembly GCA_013400195.1). Classification (NCBI taxonomy): domain Eukaryota; kingdom Metazoa; phylum Chordata; class Aves; order Gruiformes; family Aramidae; genus Aramus; species Aramus guarauna. Next base: position 108,813 of record VXBL01005648.1, on the reverse strand, counting down.
CATATTGAGGAGTACTTCAGCATTAATAGCCGTGAAAAATTTAAGCTAAATTTGTCATAGTTTCACACCAGTGTTTGATCTGAGTATTTGACGTAATTATTCAATGGGACATGCTAACACTGATGCCCTTTTTCAGTCAAAAAAGGATATGCTGAATTAAGTGAAAATGTTTCTTGTGACACCTGCATAAAACATCTATGTCTTTGACTATAAGTTGTACCACATAAGTGGTGGAACGTAATATTAAGGGCATGTCTTGGGAGGATTGATAGAAGTGACCCTTGAAAATGCAGTAGATAAAGTAAGAGACTGAATTTTATCTTAAACTCAGAAAATTGAGGATAACAGAACATGCAGTAAAGTAAGCCTACTAAGAGACCACTCTCCAGATCTTTTAGCTGTAACAAAAATGCATTGTAAGTGTCTTTGTTTTATTTAGTCATAGAGGTGTACAAACTTGAGTGCTGTGGTTTTGGTTTTACTGCTTGGAATATAATACCTGTTTTTGTCATTGCAACAGAAATCAGCCAGATTATTACGAAGTGGTTTCTCAGCCAATCGATTTAATGAAAATCCAACAAAAGCTGAAGATGGAGGAATATGATGATGTGAATGTGCTGACTGCTGATTTTCAGCTTCTCTTTAACAATGCGAAAGCTTACTATAAGGTGGGGAAAATGCTTACAAAGACTCAACATCATTGTAAATGTGGTAGAGATATGTTCAAATTCTTCCTTGGTTTGGCCAAAAATCTTTTCAGTTTAGCTTTTATTATTGGTAAGGGAACAGCACACATTTCAGTTATTTGCATGTATTTCTGTAAGGCTGACCATATCTTTGTAAGATGTCCTACTGTAGCAATTTTTCCTGTAGAAAACTATAAAATAATATTGGAAGGGTCTTCAGTGTAGTTTTCCAAAAGAGATAGACAGCAAAAATAGAGATGTAAACTGAGAAAACTGTTCTTCTATCAAAGCCTTCCCATTTTGTAACAGATTCTGTGTGACATTTTGAAATAGAAAAAGGTTATTTTTTTTCCCAAAAGGAAGAGTTTATAAATAACAGGACTGTTGAATCTTTCTCTTCCATTGGCCACTTAATAATATGAAAAGAAGGCACGTGGGTTATCATGGTCAGTGATGATAGGTTGTGAGTGTATACGGTGATGTACTCCCATGTCCATTCCCCCAAACTGGGTATGTGTTTTATTTTAGATGTTAATGGTTTTTACTGCAGTTGCCCTAAGGAAGTGTGGGGGGGGAAAAACTGGTTTAATTTTGTTTAATGGAAGGCTATGTTAAATATATAAAACAGTGAAATTGTATGAAATGGCTGAGATGATACAGCAAATCTAACCCTGCTAATACTACCTTTCATGTATCTTTGACTTTGGAGATGATCCAAATGGTTGCTTACTGAATAACCCAACCAGTGTAACCAGATGACATTCAGAAAAGCAATGTTTATTTTGTTTACATTTGTGAGTGTGTGTAGCTTTTTGAAAAACAATCAGATTTATGGGTTATTGCGTTTACACATTCTGGTTACAGTAGAAGTACAAGGATTTCCACTTTCATTGTGTGCTCCTGAAGCTTTGCAAGGCACTTGCCCATTTATGTTGGCTTTTTCATGGTTTCTACATGAGGGAGAAGGACTTGATAGCAGGAAAGAATGATTGGAGTTTTGTGAAATGTGTGCTGTCTTTGCTTACAGAACAGTGGACCAAAATTATGCCTGTATCATAAAAACCTTGCATGTAGAATAGAAATAGGTAGCTGTTGTTCTAGGATGAAAGAATGTTGACATTTCCAGAGAAATACGGAGTTGTGAGCTGGAGGTATGGCATGCAAACATAACCTCTTCTTTTTTCATCTTTTACCTTACCCACGCAGTTCCAGTGACGCATATAAAACAGGGACGGCTGATTCATTGTCAAGGTCTTTATTGCAGCAGGTGTTTTATTGGTAATGCTAGATTAGAATGGAAACCTTTGGGTTTTTAATATTTCTGTTCAAGTCTTACATTTTTGAGCATCTTGCAATAATATAGAAGGAGGCAGACTAGTGGAGCAGAATGCTCTTTAAATCTGTTCCTCATAATTAACACCTGGTATCACATCTTGAGAATATTTAAGCCTAATAAGTTAACCTTAAGAATAGTTCTTGGGTTTCTCATTTGTATTACAAGCTGTCAGAGGTTGAGAGAGTGAAGTAAGAAGAGTATAATCAGCAGTAATAAGGTGACATATCTGCAGGAATACCTGAAATAGAGGTTAAGTGACAGAGGAAAGGGAAAGAAAAAAGTATAAGAGTGGAAAAGCAGTCTTTTTTTTCTGGGTAATGCTCTTAAGTAGTAATGTTAATAGGCACATGCTTGTCTGCCAACTCTGTATTTACAAAACCTAATTTGCTGACTAATGCTTCTCTCTCTTCCAAAAAATACACCTAGATATGTACTCAGGTGGCAGTGTGTTGTCAAGTTCTTTGGAATTTCACAGTTAATGCTGACTTATGGAAGAGTGTAAATCATTGCAGTGCTTTCAAAGATACTGGTACATTTATTGGCATTCTTCTTCCGTAAAATTAATTTTCAAGTGCCCAACAGTGGCAGCAGTATTGGCTTAAATCACACTTCTGACATACTGATATTTAGTCTATTTTAAATGTCCGTAGTGTTATGCTACAACAAAACTTAATGATTTCTCCAGATTAATCTAATAGGCTTGTCCAAGCCGCAACCCAAATAATTTTATTGCTAAGTTTTCCAAAAGACTTAGATGCTTTGGAGTGATAGAGGTCATATTTTTCTAGTGCATATTGCAATTCTTAACATCTCTGTTGAAAAAAGACTGAAGCAGGAGTTTCACAGGTTTTATATTACTTATTTAATGCATTTAATACCTTTCAACTAATAATTTATAAATTTCCTACAGATAAGAAGGATCTGAATTTTGAGTAAAACGTTTGATTTGTTTTTGCAGCCTGATTCTCCTGAATATAAAGCTGCCTGCAAATTATGGGAGTTGTATTTGCGCACAAAAAATGAATTTGTTCAAAAAGGTGATGCTGAGGAGGAAGATGAAGATGAGGAAGGACATGACAATCAAGGCGCAAATTCTGAATTAGTAAGTGTGGGCATGACAGCTGCAGCTGGACGAGGCCATGGCTGTGTATGGCAGCTGACTGAGAGGGAGATTGGCCTCCATATGTGAAAAGGCATTAAGTCTTTTCGTAGTTAAATTATACCCCAAAAGGTATCTCTTATACAAGTTTATTAGTTAGTAATTTCACAGCATTGTGCGTGTGTTTCACATTTGCCTAGCAAAAAAAAAAAAAAAGTTATGAGGTTTTCTGATATAGGTAAAACGTGGTTCTGGTTTAGTTGAAAATAATATGATGTGTGCTTCATATCATGCCAACGTTGAGGTTTGATACAAGCAAGTTTCATGTCTAATGACATCACTTTCCAGCGTGTGTCCCATTCAGTTAGTGCAGCTGTTCCTGGAGTGTTTTATAAGCCAGATATGATGATAGGAAGTTTGGGCTTGTCTGGTTTTTGTGGTGTTGAGATGCGCGTTTTCATTAATGTTGACAACCAAATCTATTCTAACAATATGCAGTGTATGCCTGACAGTCTACAGTGTAAATGTGAAATTAAAAGTTTTTGCATGTGCTTTACCTAAATGCATAAACAGTGTTGTTTTCAAAAGTTGCATTTTTGTTTTATAGCTGTTTTTTTTTTTTCTCTTTGAAAAGTAAATTCATATATTCAGTGCAACTTGAAGCACTCCACTATAGCTGCTATTAAAACTTCTTGTGATTTCATTTCTTATATTAGTCATCTCCAGGTTACCTGAAGGAAATTCTTGAACAGCTTCTTGAAGCTGTAGTTGTTGCCACAAACCCGTCAGGACACCTCATAAGTGAACTGTTTCAGAAACTTCCTTCTAAAGTGGTGGGTATTTTAATAATACTGGTTGTGTTCTAAGTTGGAAACCTGGATGTTTATTTAACTGATGTTACAGACCTTGATGGGCACGCTCAGGATGCAGTTCCTTGTCTCATCAGTGGTAAACTCCAGCTGCTTTTAGAGCTTCTCTCCCTTCTTTGCTCCTACCCACTCATTCCCAGCCCTTCATTTCAGATTGGGGCTTGCCCTGTTCTGCCAGTTTAGGTAATCGAGGTTTTTTGGTGCAGAGTTTGTAATCTTTTTAAATATGTCTGATTTCACTGTTCTTTTTAAGGGTGTGGTGTAACAAGTTTAACCAGCAAAATAAATACACTCAAGACCATCACCATGTATTTTGCTTTCAGACAGAACTGTTCCTTTATGTCAGTTTATTGATGAATTATAATTCCTTGTATCTGCCTTATGATCTGGCTTGCCCAAATTGAAGCGTAGTGCATTGTTTACGAAGCTTATGCTGTTCTTATCTGTAATTCATCTAATAGCTCATTTTATGAGCTACTAGAACAATAGCTTTGTGACTGTTTATAGTAATATATAAATTATTTTTGTTTCCCAGCAATATCCAGATTATTATGCAATAATAAAGGAGCCCATAGATCTTAAAACTATTGCTCAAAGGATACAGGTACAGTATGAGCATATTAATGTGCTATAGTATAGACTTGTTTAACAGTACTCATTCTAGAATTGTTAGAAGCCAAAGTTTATGGGGGTAGGAAAGGCAATGTGTTTTCCGCTTGCTACTTAAAAATCTCAACGCTGTACTGATTTAATGTTCTGTCCTGGGTTAATGTTGCAGAAGTAGCTATGTTGGAAGATCAAACATTGTAAACTGTAGTGTGCTGGCATGGAGCCTGAATATCTTGGGTTCCTTGATGTTTAATGGTTTAAAGTAGTTCCTTGGCAGGTACTGCTAATGTAAAACATTGAGGTACTGAAGCTTGGTCGTGCATTATCATCACCTACTTCTGTTCTAGTGCTATAAATAGATGTTTTGTACTGATGCATTTTTCATCTTATTTCTCCAGAAATTTGAAACACTGTTCTGTTATTCTAGCATTTTGTGTAATAGTGAGGGATAGTACATAGACTAATTGAACTAGAGAGTAAAGGTAAAATAACATTTTGTCAGAACCCTTCAACATTAAGATAATCTAGATAATCATTATTAGCATTTGTATCATCATTAGTTAGCATTCGTAAGCACTATAAGGATGTAGCACTTGTGTTTGTTACTTCCTTTTTTGATGACTTCTTTCAGATACTTATCTGCTCTCATTATGTGCTTCTTTTTCTATAAGTGTCCATTTATTCTACATGAATTCCCTTTGCTTTTCACTATTGACTTAGCTCTCATGCTGTCTGAAGATTACCACTTTAACCAGTTCTGTTTTTTATTGTATAGAACGGAACTTATAAAAGCATTCATGCAATGGCCAAGGATATAGATCTTCTGGCGAAGAATGCCAAAACCTACAATGAGCCTGGATCACAAGTATTCAAGGTTAGGTTCAGTTGTTCATAGTTTGATTTCAGTTCAGATTCTCTTTACTACTTTCTGTCCTGATTGATCCTTAAATGCATTTTTTCCATAAGACTCTAAAGATTCTGTTTGTTTGCTTTTTTTTTTTTTTTTAATAGCTATTAGTGGCTTTTCCTTTTTTATATTGCTTTTAGTGTAGGTAATATGTGTGGGTTTTTTTCTTGAGGTGTATGACTTTTTCCAATTAAATTTTATCTCAGGATCTGAGTTACACAACTTCTTTGGAAGAATGGAGGATGCCTGTAGTTGTAATTGAAGTTGAAATGGCTAAAACTACAGGTTAAGGTCATAGTGGTAGTACTCAGCTGTTACCTCTTTCCAGACTGCAGAACTGTTGATGGTTTTCATCAGAAGCTTGAAAACTGGAGTCATGCCTCCTTTGTATAGTTTTTGAAGATCCTCTTCCTTTTAGCCATATTTTTTCCGACCAAATTGCACCTCCTATTTTTTTTCATACTTAGTTGACCTGCATTTTGTGGTTAAAAAAAAAAAAAATTATCACATTGCTGTTTCCATATATTCTGGAAGTAAGAGAATTTCAGTGGTAAATTATTCTTTCGCGTGCTCGGTTTTTAAGGGCTTTGTAGCAAGACAACTTGTATATATATAGTGTTATTACATACGTGGTTCGTGAACTTTGCCAATTGCTTCTATTTGGATTGTAGCTTCAGTTCCTACCGGCATTACTCACACTCGTACCTTTACTCAAAACTTGTAATCTCTATTTTGTGGACTGTTACTCTGACTAGTGAGTCCACGGGTGTAGGATGAGAGAGCAAGCATTGTAAAGTTGGGTGATGGTAGTAACTTTTTGATTGCAAAGTCACAGAAACTCGTTTGCCTGTTTAGTTCAAAGTGGTATTCATGTATATTTGCAAATTGTAGATTTTTAAAATTTTTTTTTTAAAGGATATGACAGAAAATGAGCTTGAAGCTACTCAGCTATTCAGTTTTTGCAGGACACTGTGGGTGTATTTCAGGCAAACTTTGTTCTGTGCTTCATTTCTGATGCAAAATTGTTTTCTATCTAAATGTAAAAACCCCTTCATTTTTGTTTTAGATTTTTAGATAGAAGGATATACCTGAATATAACATTCTTCACTTTCAACATTAAACAAAAAAATTCTTTTAATTGACAGGATGCAAATGCAATTAAAAAAATATTTAATATGAAAAAAGCTGAAATTGAACACAGTGAGTTGGCCAAGTCAAGTCTCCGAATCAGGTACTGCAAATAGAGTTCTCTTTATAATCTTATATAAAAATCTTTATAGACATTCCTTTAATTTTGCTGTGGAGAATAGAGTGGGAAATAATTGCTTGAAAACTTAGTTTATTGTTGTTTTAAAAGTTATGAATCGTAAAATAGTTTTTGGAAGGAAACTTTTTATTGAAATACTTCTGTGGTGAAACATTTCTGTGATGTACTTGATTATGAAAAACAGTGTCAGTGGATCTTTTATAACTTAAGCTATGGCCAACTTCCACCATATGTATTTATAAGTTAATAACAAAAGGAATAGTGAGGAACAAGGTGCTGTGTTGTGCTTTGCTTTATGAAAATGCTGAATATTCTTGAACCTTGACACATAAGAGCTCACATTAATTAGGCACGGACAGAAACACAGGAACGAGGCATCAGGCAACAGATATTTAGAGGGAAGTCCACATTATATAAACTCTTGTTTGAAAACTAATTTCTAGCTGTGAAAAGAGGTGCAGGAAGCTGAAGATCTAGACTTACTAATTAGCGAAGCATAGGTTTGGTCTTGTATAGGAAGGTAGAAAACATTGTTGATAGCTCTGTTTGTTTCATGGAGTGATTTTATTTAGGAAACAGCATTTTCTGCCTCTGCAAATCCATGGTGTACAGACAAGTGATGCAGTCATTTTAGATTTTCTTATCTGAAATGCAATTAGATTTATTCTCGTATAAACTTTTTACTTACAAGTAACACTCAAAAGTAGGTTTAGATATTATTTGCCAGTATGAGCCATGTCATTTATCTAAAAAAATAAAGCAACAACTTGCAAGTCATCCAAGGAGTTAGCGAACTCCTTACACGGTGGACTCTCTCATGTATTTGAGCTGTTTACTGGTATTTGATACTGGAAAAGAACTGCTGTCCTTCCCTGCAAAGGTTTGTATGGTACAACTGAGAACACTAGTGCTCCCTTACTTAACTGAAAGGCAGTTAAATTTTCAATTTTCAATTGAAAAATGTGTAAATGGTGTCAGTATTAAAAGTATTGCCTAGGATTATTGTATGTGAAAGAAATTGAAGTTACCTGATTGATTTTTACTATTTGGTGCTTTGAGACATTCAACCTATGTAGAGTTTTCTTCTGGTTCATTTGTTCAGTGTTAGCATACTTCCCATGTTTCGATGAATCATTGTTGGAGCCTATAAAAATATAAAAGCAGAAACACTGTTAGGGAGTAATTCCTGACACATATTTTAGTAAATTTCCTTCTTGGAAGTATGTATCGTGCAAGCAGACCTTGATTCTACAGGCAATGAATGTACACATTTGCTTTGCAGTAACCAGAATTACATATAGGCATAGAGGTTTTCTATTTAAATTGTGATTTTTATTTTCTTTTTCTCACTGTGTTGGCCATTGATGAAGCTCAGGATATCACAAGTGTGTGTCATGTTTAATTTTGAGGCTCAACTGTTTTTCTTTCAAAATAAAGATGTTTGCATAAGAAGGGATGACAGATAAATCACACTGATATTTGTTAGTTGAATTCCTCTCTTGCACTGCCAACCCATTTCCACTTCTCAACCACCTTATGCTAGATGTTGTCTTATGTACTGTGTTCTCAATAGACCTGCAAATCTTGAAGTAATCTGAATGTCAGAGTAAATGTCAGAATGTCAGCTCCCTTCTTTGTTTCTCTAACTTGTCAAAAAAAAAAAAAAATTACAATTCCTGAAGCAGGCTACAATAATGAATTTGCTTAATGCAAAAAAAATCAGAGTGAGAGAAAAGTATCATGAAAACCAAACCTTACACCTGCTGTTCTGCATTTCACTGGTTGCTTTTGTTATCAAACCATTATTCTTCTTGTTTTGTTTTGTTTTTTTCACTGAATCTGCATCACAGAATCATATTTTTTTATTTAAATTCCTAACTGCTTGTCTCAAAAGGGGGTCTCCTGTACCTGTTGCTAATTTTGGTAAATTACCCCCATAAGTTCATGTAAAGTTAATTTACTATATTTTTCTTCTGAATTTACATCTGGTTTTCTTTGTCATTGATGGATCAGGCTGAAATACATCATAACACTACTAACCTAAGCTCTACTGACATGTTGCCTCTGTGTCAAAAATCATGCTTTTCTATCGCAGAGTTCATTGTATCCTTTGTCATATTAAATTGCTCTTTGTTGGTGCATTTAACTGTCCTCCCTCAAATAAAGTGACAAAGTTACTTGACAGTGTGCACTGTTAAGCAACTTGACAGTGATTTTGTGAAGTATTGATAAAACACGATTGGATCTGTATGATGAGCTTTATCTGGATGCTAAGGAACACTTTGTTGGCTGCTTTCACTGCTATTGTAGGCTGAGCTATGTGTATAGCTATTAATCCTCAATCTAAATGTTACCTTCCTCTGAATTTATAAAAGAAATTTATATTAATGCTGGGCCACTAAATTAATCTTAGTATTACTTATAGCTTTAAAACATTTTATATCTGTCTCTGAACTTTTTGGCTGATCTGTCAAAGTAATTCTGTAAAAAGCTTTATCCTTGCTGCATCTTCTCTTGGGTCTAAGGTGGGCCTCTTTTTTTTTCCCCTTTTCTTGGCTTGTCTCTTCTGCCTTAAGGACTCCATCAAATTTGACTACTTCCAAGCTGACAGGTCCTTCCTCACAGGGTAAAGGCAGTGTTGGTGATGAGAGAAATTCTTCTAACAAATATTATCGGTAAGTAAATTGACGACTTGGAGGAAAAGCTGGGTCCTCATCATATGGAAATATTAAATGCTAAAATTTTGGTGTGTTTTTTTTTTTTTTTTCAGTTGAGATTACTCTTCAATAATGAATCATAGAATGGTTCTATGGTATAGAGTGGTATAGAACCATTCTATGATTCAATATTGAAGAGTAATTTCAACAAAAAAAAAAACCAAAAAAAACAAAAAAAAAAGCCCAAACAAAACCCACCCAAACCATTAGCAAATACTTTTGAGATTCAAATATATTTCAATCAAATATCTATTAAGTCTGATTTAGTAAGTTACTTTGCCATAATCACTCTTCCATGCTTGATTTTATATTTAACATTTCAAAACACCTGTCATGAAGTACTCTGTATGCAATCATTTCCTTAGAAATGTTCTGAAGAACAATATGTTAAGCTTCATTACAAAATAAAGCAGGTGAAAAATAACATGGAAATGTGTTGTAAACCTAGAAAAATTATATTTGGAGACTGAAAAGAAATAATAAGTAGGACTAAATAATTAAGAGGTGGATGGTGGAAACCAATGAAGCCTGTAAACAAAGTATGGCATCTGGAATGCGTGTACAGCAAACCTGCAGAGTAGACTGGATTACTGGAGGCTTTCTGGTTTGTTCTTTCAGTCACCAGTTGAGAATTTTGGTACCTAGCACAGGTCTTGTGTCTACAGTCTGCGGCTTACTGTCTTGAAACAGTACTACTCCTGGCTAATTCCCTGTATGTGTACTCTGAAACCCTGGTTTAACACCCAGTTGCAAGGGTCTTTAAGGGATTGAGCAATTGTGCAGAGTTGGTGTCATTTCAAGCAACCCGTCTGCTTTTTCCTAGTCTTCACTTTGCTCCCACTGGGCAAGGCTGAGCCCATTGCTGGAGGTGCTTAAAGAGCTGATGTAGTAGAAAAGTGGAGATTGTCAGGATTGTACAGTGTAGGTATGGAATGCTGTGCTCCAGGTTTGGGACAATAGGGAGGAAGAGAGGGATGCTGAAGAAGTCTTTGTAAGACCATAGCCAGTGTGGACACTGATTTATTCCACCTGGAAAGCAGAGGAAGCTGCTTCAAATACAGGCACTCTGTGCTGAAAATGCTGAAGGTGGGGATGGGGGAATGAGAGAAGATAGTATATACAGCTTACAGCGTGCTGAGTTCCTGCATGTAGACAAATCCTTATAAAACACATCACATAACAAAGTTATTAATTGCGAGGGACTTGTTATAATCCCCTTTTTCCCCGCACTAATTCAAATACTCGAGTATTCAAAATAAGACAGAAGATAGATAGCTTGAGCTCTAGATTTCTGATTGTGTGTCTAGTTTATCAGTTTGAGGGACCACCTCTTAAAATAGAGGCAGACTCATGGGTTGTTAACAGTTTCTCTTGTTAAGGGCTCTGGTCGCTTCTTGCATAGTCACGTCTGTATTCCTGATAATGTTGGCAACTGTCATGGGCTTCACTTGTTTACATACACACTACAGGTGACTGTTAAGGGTTAACACAATAACCCCCCCCCCCTTTTTTTTTTTTTTTTAATTTTGCACATTTTTTTCTTTTTTTATAGCAACAAAAGATCAGCCCAAGGGGATCGTTTATCAGCAATAACCATGGCATTGCAGTATGGATCAGAAAGTGATGAGGATGCAGCTTTGGCTGGTAGGAACTGAAATGCACTTTCTCTATTTATTTTCTTTAATTAAAATGTTTTGGAATAAGCAAAATCGTAGAGCTCCTGATACATTCAAATATGTTTGTTTCAAAAATATTCTGCAGTGTTTCCAAACTCAGCATGGAATTCTGTTAAATCCACTCCCGGTTTCCTCTAAGTACAAATTTATAAAAGTACAGCTGGTAAGATAGGGTAGGCCAAACTTGCTTGCACGTTTTGAATTTAGTGTGTGTGTTTTCTAGTTATCCTGGTTTTGGCTGAGATAGAGTTAATTTTCTTCTTAGCAGCTGGTATACTGTGTGGTTTGGATTTAGGACCAGAATAATGTTGATAACACACTGATATTTTAGTTGTTGCCAAGCAGTCAAGGACTTTTCAGGTTCTCATAGTGACCTACCAGCAAGAAGACGGGGGGCATCCTAGAAGCTGGGAGGGGACACGGCCAGGACAGCTGACCCAAACTGGCCAAAGGGATATTCCATACCATATCGCATCATACTCAGTATATAGCCAGGGTAGTTGACTGGGAGGCAGCGTGGCTCAAAAACTAGCTGAGCATTGCTTCCGGGTAATGAGCAATTGTGCTGTAGATCACTTGTTCTGTATATTCTTTCATCATTGTTATTATTATTATCTTCCTTTTCTGTCCTATTAAACTGTCTTTATCTCAACCCTTTTTCTTTTTGATTCTCTCCCTCATCCCACTGGAGGGGGAAGTAGTGAGTGAATGGCTGTGTGGTTGTCTTAGCTGCCTGCTGGCTTACACCACAACACAAATATACTTATCCAAGCTTTAGGAAACTGTTGCTTGTTTTCATTCATTCTAATATGAAACAGAAGAGGAGACACTGGAGAATACATTGGGTGCTCCTTACAGTAAAAGAGATTTACAGTGCTGCAATTGTTTAAGAGAAGTCTCACACTCGCTTGTTCTCCCTTGCTCTCTTGTGCCAGTGGGCCTTCTAGGTACCTGTCAGGTTTTATTTTATAAGGCAAAGATAATCTATATGAAGTACAAGGATAGATAAATGTTAGAACTTGATTTAGGAACATTGAGTCTAGCCTAGCAGCTATGAAATTTTGCACGAAGGTTTATGTTAAAACAAAAACACATATAAAGGCATGCCTTCATACAACATTCTTAGTTTCATAATAAGCATGCTTTAGCATTATACCATAAGCATATATGCTGTAATACATGGATTATATCAGATATTTCAGTGTTATAGATTGTCTTTTAAGTAAGCCTGTCTTGATAGTTACCTTCTCAGTAACTTCCTTACATTCATCTTGGAGCAGGCTTCCAAAATGTTTTTGCACATATACCATTGTTTTATTTTTTGTTTACACTATTTCTGTGTTGATGTGAAATGATCATCTCTTCAATATACATTTTTCAGGCATTCATCACCTGGTAACTGAATTACACTCACCACTGTTTTCCAGTGGATGGATGTGCTGTAGAATTTTTGGATCATTTTAGATCTTGCTGCAGGCAAAAGCATTTTTATTCCTGATTAGCCTGGAGTTCAGTTATTGCTTCGGAGCAGCTGTTTTCTGGGAGGTGTGAGGAGTATTTATTAGCTTGGTTCAGTGTGATTGTTAGCTGCTGGCTTTGCAAATTGTAATTCTGTAAAAATGCATAACTTCTTACATCTTTATATGATTTAAATTCTTGAAGTGATTTAACCCCTTTCAGGTGCCACCTTTACTATGGATATTATTGTAACCTTCATGAGACCTTTCATATGCATCTGAGATTTTTGCCTTGCTGCTGTTGAAGCTCTCCTATCTTTACTGCATTCACCTAAGAGGCAATGTCACTTTTTTGGCAGACCTCTGTCACCCTTAAGATTATCTGTCTCTCCAAGGTACTACTTGGACATCCCTGTGCTTTCAGTCTCTGGATGAAAAGGATTTTCATTTAAACCAAATGGTCTTTTTATTAGTTGCTCTGGTATCTCATCTTTTTTCCTTCCTCTAACCCTCATTAAAATAAATGAGAACTACACTGCATGACTGGACATGAAGAGAACTTTCTCCTTCTCGATAAAGAGAACAAAATCTTTGTGTGTTTCTTTGATTGTAGCAGTTGACTAAGCAATGAACAATAACTGTTTCCAACTTGGAATTTATCCTCATGGTTTCAGAGGGTGTCATGGTGTGATGGAGCTTGTAGAAGATTTCCAGCTCAGATGTACTAGGACATGAGCAGCTTCTGTGGTTCCCTTGCTCCTCACTCTATATCTGTAAAGGCAGGCATAGATGGTCATTATGTATTACTTAAGTACTTCATTTTGTAAACAAAACTATTTTAATATTATTAGATTTTTAAATGTTTTAAGACTGGATGCTCCTTTTGGTTTTACTAGCATCTGTCTTCACTTAGACTTTGAGCATTCATTCTTGTCTAGGTGCTTTGGGACCACGCTTGTTTAAAGCAAATCACTTACTGAGTAAAGACTAATTTTTTTTCATATACATTCAAATACTCTCCTCTCTTTCTACCTCATCATTGAGTAAGAGTACATATATTGATACGTGCATTTATATCTGATAATAAAGCTCAGTTCCCGTTGTAACTTAGATGGCTTCCTCCTTTTGCAGTGAAGTCAATTTAACGTCACTCCATTATGAAGCTGTCCCTTCATTAGGAAATGGTCACTGTGGTAGGGAATAAAGAGCAGGAAATAGATTTTGTTTGGGACTGTTGAATGGCATATAGTTTGTGGTTATGCTTTACCACGTTAGGTTCCCCCCCCCGTATCTGCTAACTGTAGTTGTGCTAACAGCTGCATGAAAGAGGAATAACTGCCTGTTACCCTCCCCTGCCAGTGTGTGCTTGTGGAGATAGGGGACCTGGTGCTACTGCATATTAAAGAATCTACAGTCCTGCTTTAGACGGTTTGTTCTATGGCAAAATATGGATTTTTCTGCCTTCTGAATAATACATTCTTCTTTAGTTCTTAAGATACTGGGTTTTGTACTAGGAGAACACTATCATTTTCCGAATATGTAAGAATATATGTTTGACACATCAATTTTAAGGAAAATACACATCATAATGCAAATGTTTATAGCTGTATTACAATATTATGTAAACACTTTCCTTTTAGTGCCCATTTAATTTACTTAGATTTTTATTTTAGGGAATGCAGTGTTTTCTACTTTTAATACAAAAAAAGTACATTTCTTATTTAGGTTATTGAACTGCTTGTTGCTGGCTGCCACATGTCAGAGAACAGCAATATACCTGAATTGTTTCTTATTTTGTCTCTTTTATAAAAACACATTCTTCTGTTTTTTCGATTCTGTTTCTTACTTTTTGATGGAGCGCTCAGAACTGAACTGTTTCAGTAAACAAAACCAAAGACAGTATTTTGCTGCATAATCTGTTTTGGAAACTTACTTTACCTGATAGTGTTCTCTTAGCTGTTAGCATTATCTCCATGTTCAGGTTGATATGTTAGGTACAGGAAAACACAGTGCTACCTCCAGTCTTTTGTTTTGACCTGAGTTATTCTGTCCAGCTCCTGCTTTGAAGGCTACTACTATGTAGTAGGTGCTAGGCCATTAAGTGATGCTGATTGTCATAGAGATACAGAATTAGGATAATTTTGAGTAACTTCCCTGAGTCAGTAATGAATGTCTTCGTAATGTGTTTGCACATCTACTGAGGTCTGCTTTTGTTTTAGCTTGCATCTAACCTGTCTGGTAGATCTCATACATCATACACTCATATAGATCCGCAATGTCAGACTGCAGAGGTAAAATGATAGTACTGTGTTGTTATGCAGTCAGAGTGTCCCCTGACTTTGTCATCATTTCAATATGTCTTTACTGAACTTGGATAGAAAGCTTGAAACATTGCCAGTCTCCACTGAGCAATAATGAAAATGCCAGCTGGAAACTTGGCGTGAGTGTTAGAGAGCTGTCTTTTGTGTAACTGAATTACCCAGTGTGTCATCTGCCAAACTTTCCTTCAAACTGTAACTCATAAGAGGGGGGGGAAAAGGGTGAATAATTTAACTCTAATATGTGCAAAACCACGTAGATTTTGTTATGCCTGTCTGCAAGGTACAAATTATACCGTTTGAGTTACTGAGAAATATGGAAAGTTGGCCATTTATTGCTTCCCATCCCATATTTCCACTGCCAGCATTTTCTCATTCCTTTTGTGTTTCTGTTCCTCATGTAATGTTTCTCCTAATTTTATCTGCAGTAAATGTTAGTTCTTCATAGCATTTCTTGCATTCATCTTAATTCTGAAGCACAATACATGCTTCATATAGATAACTGGAAAAGTTTGCCATAAAATTTGTGAATACTTATTATGAAATGTTTATGCTAATTATGTAATAATTCTAAAATATTTATATGCTGCAAAATGATGGAGAAACATTAGAGGTGTAGCTTCAGGCTGTAGTGTCAGGGTTTTTTCTGCTAAACATCACAGTTTTTGAATTGAGCTGTGAGTCATATGGTCTAAAGGATCATAGAAGTTTTGAAGTCACCTTTTTGATCACAAATACTAGTATTAATAGTTTGATGGGTAAATAAGGATGTAGCTGTTTTATAGGTAGTGCATGGTTGAATAGTCCTGTTACGTAGTCTCGTACTTAGACACTTCTTGGCAATTGTAGGTGGCAAGGGAGTATTACCTATGACAGAACTTAAGTCTCATCTGATAAGAGATTGCGATACCGTAGATAACATGCTTTTTTGGTCAGCTTGAGGCTCATAAGATGTATTTGTGATGTCCTTTTCTGAGGTATGAATCTGACTGCCAGCCAGGGCTGAACACCCTCAGTTGGGGGACTGCCTTTTCTTCTGATTTAGATCTTTATCCATTTGAAAAGCCAACAAAAAAACCCCACTCTGAGTTGTCCTGCTGAGTTTCCCATTTTTCTTTTCTTTCTGTGCAGCTGCTGCTCGTTATGAAGAAGGAGAATCTGAAGCCGAGAGCATTACTTCTTTCATGGACACTTCTAATCCTTTTTATCAGCTTTATGACACAGTTAGAAGTTGCCGAAATAATCAGGGCCAGCTCATATCTGAACCCTTCTTCCACTTGCCATCCAAGAAAAAGTATCCTGATTATTATCAGCAAATTAAAGCACCTATTTCATTGCAGCAGATCAGGTAAGAAAACAAAATGCAAACTACATCTGGTGGGAAACTATTCAAGGGTTTCTTTTATTTCCAGAATCCTATCTTGTGGTCAAGTTGTTGATACATCTTACCTCTGTATTTGGTTGCTTCTTGTTTTGAGTCAGTCTGCATCAGTCTTTTGATCATCTTTTATAGATGGCTACCATTGGGTTTATTTTCCATGGAGTTTCATTTGTAATGTGCCTGAAAGGTTACCATATCAATATTTCTGAAGGCCAAGTGGGCAGCAGAGATGAAAGCTTTTTCAGAACCCCCCCGTTACTCTCTTTGACCCTGATGACTTGGTTACCTCTTACTGCCATGTTTTTTAAATTAATAATCTTCAGTAATGTGAGTTGTAGAAAGATAATTGCAATTACATTCTTTTTGTCTAGGTCACAGTATAACTGTGGAGAATAATTATTTTCATTTGTGATGTAGCTAGTCTGGACTGAAGTACCAGAGCAGTGCGCCGTTTAGAAATCTGTGAGCCATGGAAGGTTCATCAGCTGGCAGGGTGCAGTTGTTGGATTAAAAACCTGAGTAAAAAGAAGTGAGCAATAGCTTTCTTTAGTGGTGCAAGATAAGCTAATATGATGGATATGTGTCAGAGTCCTGAGTGCATTAATAGACCTAAATGGCACTGACGAGCCTTGGGTGGCCCTTGCCGCCTGCCCAGTAGCCCTTGGGGCTCCGGTCCCTGCCTGAGCTGCACTGCAGGAGTGCTGGTCCACCAGCTTGAGTGAGTAAGGACTGGACCTGAACACTGTTCATGTGTTTGTCATCCACTCTAAGACATAGCTCTGTAAATTTTCATTATATCATAGTACGATCTGCTAGACTTGGTATAATATTGAATAAGCAGTGTCTTTGTTAAATCAGAAAGTAACAAAGCTGCTTTTTTTTTTTTTCTTTCTTTTTTTTAAAACCTGTCAGGATGCTTTGCATGTGCTGGGGAACAAGTACAGAGCTGCCACCCTGGTTATCTATCCATCAGTGACTTTAAAACAATTTTTCTTATGTCTTAGTACAGCTGTTGGCTTGGCAAAGGAACTGTCTTGTCTTGAATAAAGCACAAAATGTACTTGATGGGGGGGGGGGAAGGGGAAATTTAGAAAAATGGTTGACAGTTGTCAGGGAGCTTTTTGTCTGAACGTACCAAAGAGTATCGGCTCAAATTACGTATATACAGATTTAATTGGGAGACACCTTCCAATGAAAATATACGTGATATCAGTTATAGGATAAATAATTTGCGATAGGGAGGCAGCTGTGTTTTTGCTTTCCTTACAGTGTAGGCAGGTTGCATCTGGCTATGTGAGCAGTACAGAAATCATGTGCAAATGTATGATGAGCAATTACTTATTGCCTGAGAGCTTAGAGAACATAAAGGGGCAGACAGTCTTTTTTAGAAATCGTGTTTGTAGCTCACAAGTTAAAGTACAGTATTTCTAATAGTCCAACTTCTTTTAGCAAATTCTGAAATTCAAATGTTCTTACCACATAATCTTCACTTCTTACTATACCTAAAAAAGCCTTGAAGTCATGCATATATGCTTTAGAGAAAACTGAAGCTAGCATGGTTTTACTGATACTGCAAATATGTGTTTAGGTATTCCACACTGCTGCTTATTAAGGGTGGAGGGGTTTTTGTGGTTGTTCTTCATTTTTATTTTTTTTTTAAGTTGTTGAGGTTTTTTGTGTTGTTTTTTTTTTATTTTGTTTTGTATTTTTTGAGATGTACATACAAAGCCCATATCTTCTTTTCACAGATGGGGACAGAAAAGTTAATTGTCCTAGTGAAAAGTTGAAGGTGTTGGAGTAAAGCCTGGTGTTCCAATCTCCTCTGTTTTGCTTCAGTGTCTGGGTACCTAGGCTATCCTGCCAGAGTGAGCTGTGAAATGTGTGGCCATTGCAGATTTTACAGCTTTTTTATGTTTCAGGAGTTTGTGTGTGTTAAATGCAGGAAAATCCTTCACAAAATAATGTATGATTTCTAGAGGGAGAGTATGGGTATGTTTTTCTCTTAATGAGATGTACGTTATACTTATTCCAGCATCTCAGTCACTTTATGAGCGTTATGAACCTCGGTCATTTGAGCTGAGTGCTGATCCCAAGCTGTTCCTGGATGTGGGAAGTAATCCTTC
This sequence comes from Aramus guarauna, assembly GCA_013400195.1. Classification (NCBI taxonomy): domain Eukaryota; kingdom Metazoa; phylum Chordata; class Aves; order Gruiformes; family Aramidae; genus Aramus; species Aramus guarauna. The sequence continues at coordinate 90,368 of VXBL01005648.1, read as the reverse complement.
TGATGGCTTTAGTTTTCTGCTAGTTTCCTTCCAACTTGGTCTTTACAGAATCACAGAGTATCTGAGGTCGGAAGGGAGACCAGTCCAACACCTGGCTATAGCAGGGTCACCTAAAGCCAGTTGCCCAGGACTATATCCAGTCGCATTTTGAATAGACTCCACAACCTCCCTGGGTAACCAGTGCTGGTGTTTGACCACTCTCATAGTAAAAAAAACCAACAACCAAACAAAAAAACCCCCAAAAAACCCAACTTTTTTTTTTTTCTTGTGTTCAGATGAAATTTCATGTGTTTCAATTTGTTCCCGTTGCCTCTTGCCCCATCAGTAGGCACAGTTGAGATGAGTCTGGCTCCCTCCTCGTTCCCTCCCACCAGGCATTCATACATTGAGACAGTACCTCAAACAGGACAAAACTCAGAGCTGTAGAACAAGAATACTCTATTTAAAAAAGAAAGGCATGCCACTGTGAAGGCTCTGACTTTCAGGTGTGGTAAAAGCGCATGCTGTGGAGGTTATTTTGCAAACTTAACGTTGCTGGTGAAAAGTCATTCTGTAATTAAAATTGACCAGAGGAATAGTTGGGAAATAATGCAGGAGAGTGTGTTCAGTTACCCAGTATGTAAGTGCTAGATCCTGGCATGCTTACAAGCGTTCCTTATTAAATTTTACAGTATTAGTAAGTATGATCCCTAAGTTAAGTGGGTCAAGCTTTTCTACAAAGCGCTCCAGGGAATTCCCCGGCAGCAGTTCTCTCCTAATACACAGGTGAGAGCGGTGTGGGTGCACAGGCAATGAAATAGGTATTTTCATTGGCACGTCCCAGTGTCTTGTGCCCCAGGAAGCTGGGGTTGTAGTTGAGGTTCAAAAAAGCATGTGGATCTAGTGTAAAACACAATTGGCTTTGTGTCATGTCTACTATTTGAGGATTTGAAATGTATTTTTCTTATGAACATACATCCTGTTGAACTATTGTCTGCAACACAGGAATCTAAATGTTACCTTTCACTGCACTGGGGTATGTTGAGGTTCTCCTGAAACCATGAAATTTGTAGTGGCTCTTGTTGCCTTTGGATTAATTATTAATTATTTGAGTTGAACTTGCAGTAAATATGATCTGGTCAAGAATATTTTGCCTTATAATTTAACTACCTGTAGTAACATGGCAAATAAAGGAGTGGAACTTATCTTGAAATAATGGAGACTGCTGTCTGGGTTAAATTCTGAATAGTTTATAGAGATTTTTTTTTTTTAAATAACAGCTTAAGCCCAATACAAATTTAAGTTCTTAATTAAAAAAGTAATAAAATTTACATTAATATTTTATTATTACATTGACTTTGGAAAGATAATATGTCACCATATTGCAGTTTGCTTCATTTATGAATGAGCCAATTGGGAAAATATTCTCTGTGGAGAAAATTAATGTGTCTGCAATATCTAGAATACCTTGTAAATTTTCACTTTATCTGAGATTTAGCAGTTCTTTCATTCTTTTTTTCACTTAATATAATTTAATATTTGTTGAGTGTTGTACACTTTTGAAATGTTCTGTAGGTAGAACCAGTTTTCCTACCTTAGGAAGTACTTTCAGTGCGTATTGTGTGTATGCCCTTTATAAAATCACAGGTTCAAGTAAAAAAGGTTCTGGATGTACTTCATTATTATCAGATTATTTCATTCCTCAATAGGGCATTTGTCAAATGCCATTATTGCATGCTTTCAGTGGTTTTTCCCCAAAGAGAATGAATTAGCTTCACAATCTCAGAACCAGAGAAAAGAAGTTAAATGATAACTGTTTTAGCCATGTGTTTGAATAATTTTATTTTTTTCCTTGGAATTTTTTAGGCATAGTGTGTGAGTAATAACATGGATCTTTTGATAGTATGAAGAGAGTGTCTCGCTGTTCTTCAATTCTTTCAGAAGGGCTGATGAGTTTCCAGAAGACCTTTTAGGGAGTTGAGTGCCAGCTTACTGTATGGGTTTTTTAATTACTATTCTGATTTTGACCAAATTAAATGTCATGCCAGTGTTGTTTTGGGCTTAGTGGCCTTATGAAACTGTAACCTACCTTTTTAAGCAATTTTTCCTCATTTTGCAAAGGTCATTATGTTTAAAAGGATATTCTTCTAAGTTTTACTCATGCTTTTGGGTACAACTGTATTGCCACCAATCACTTCATAGAAATTTCTCTTGGTTTCCAGTGTATACAGTTTAGTTTGTAGTATGTTGGCAGTGACTTGCTGTTGAATAGAGCCATGGATTTTGTTAGTTTTAGCCTCACTTTACAAAATAAATTGATGTTTATAAATTTCCAAGATTTGGTGAGATGGTTTTTTAAAAAAAAATTATTGTGAAACTGCATTTCATACTAGTAATCCAGAAAAGGCACAATACTTGAATTCTGCTGAGTTTGAGTATAATTAAATCTGTTCAAAGTACTTCTGTGAATAATCTTCTTAATTATCCTATTGTTTGCTGACAAGTGCATTGTAGAGGTAGGTTATTTGCAGACTAGACCAGGGCCACTTTTATGCCTGTGCATTTTTCATTCTTCATATGTGTGGTTGGAAGTTGTCCGTCTTTCCAAACCATATGGGCTAAGTCTTGATTTTTACTTTTGTTGTCAGGCCTTTCATGAATTCAACTGTGAATGTAGGTTGTTTTCTTAAAATCAGATGGACTGTACCTTGCTTATTTGGTCTTGGATAAACAAATGCTGATAGAAGCAAGATTTAATTTTCTGTTAAGATAATTTGGATGATAGCTAATCCAAACAATGGGTCCAGACAAAGGACCAATGGTTCCTTTTGTCTTCTGGTGCTAGGTTAAGATTTAGAGGAGTAAGATATAATTAAGCTGCTTTTCTTCATTTGTGAGCTACTGGGGTCCTCACCTTCTCCATCAACTTAAAGATTTTGTTTCTACAGGGTCACGAGAGAGCAGAGAATCAGTGCATATACAATGGTGTATTTAAGACTACTGGCAACTTCATATGTTCTTTCTGCTTTTTGGTGCTTCAGGGTTAGACGGCTGCATTGTAATGTGTGGGGGTCACTGCCTAAGTACACCCAGATGAAGCTAGTGTGGGATACCAAGGCTATGCAGAGTAAGTGGTGTATTTTTAGATGAAGCCTGTGATAGTGGTGTTCTAGGGTCTGCGTGAGCTGCTTCTGTCTCTGGGAGGAAGGGTAAAGCAAATCTCAGATCTGTTAGTGTCAAGTGGCTTGGGATCTTCATATCTTGGGATATGAAGAGTCACGAGTTTCTTTTACCATGTCATGAAATCATACAGGACCAATTCAGAATTCTTTTGTAAAAAGAAAATTGTTGCAGGCAGGATCTATTCCCTAGGCAATGCTATCGCCTTGCTTGTTCTGCCTGCAGCTTACTTTGAATTTGTTCTGCTTCAGAGGGTACGACATATGTCCCCTTTCCCCCTGTGATAAAACTGGCACCTAAACATACAGAATTTAATTAAGCAGGATCAAGATATGTTACTAATAAGTAAATTTGATTTATAGTATCATGCTGACAGTGTTATTTCATAGATTCTGAACTTACATGGATAAGGATGTAGATTTGTCTAGTGGCTTTAATACATCTCAGGAGGATGGTCGTTGATGTTGATTTTTTTAGTCAGTGTAATCCTCGACCTTCAGTGATTCTTTCAGGGCATTGCTTTTTTTTTTTTTTTTAAAGTCTCCATATACGCTGACATTAATGTGATTTTAAGTTGGGTACAGACTAACTCCAAGTAAAGAGGAGTAGTACAAAGTGATAGTAAGGAGAAGAAATTTGAATTGAAGAAGTGGTACTTCACTTAGATGTCGTCCTTTGGGTTACTCTTTCAGAAAGCTGAACCCAGATGTCATGCAGCAGTGATCAAAATACAAACTTGCAATTCTGTAATTCTAATTTATTAAATTAATTGGACTAGAAACTTTTACAGTTTTTATTCTTCCTGTTGCCCAGTCTCTCAAAGCTTGTTTTAGTTCTCTAGAAGAAAGCAAACATGCCAGAGTTGCACAGGAATGTTTATAAACTCCATGCTACTAATGTTCAGCAAAATTTGAGCCAAGAGTTGCGAAGCAGGAATGTTGCATGCAGACTTGCTTACTTGCAAGAGGATGAATTGCAGAGTAGATCTTGAGAGGAGTTTATCCCAGTTTGGTGGTTATAATTTCTGAAGCGTGATTCCTTGGCCTCTAGCAGTTGTATTTATCAGTAAAAAGCATTGAGACATTTTAGATATTTGTCTTAAGTATTTAATATTCCAATCTAAGGCAGCTGCAGTAGTCTTCACTTTATTAGATCCTTAGTTGGAGCCTAATTCTGCAAATTTGTCGATATGAGGTGTCACTTGAAAACAAATTATGCCGATGCTGTCTACATCCAAAGGGAGAAAAAAGTCTGTTGGTCAGCGTTTCTCTCCAGTACTGCTCCTTCAGTGACTTCTACACAGGACTTGCTTTTAAAGTTTCTTTATGTTCTTAATCTCTAAAGTAGTTTAGCCGACTTGAGTAGTTTTTTTGTAAGATGCAAAATTGCCTTTAGACGTTATTTTTGTTTTCTATTAAACCTTTAAAAGTTTGAATCTATTTTATAAACATCTACAATAGTATCAGTAAACAAGGAAATTACTGCTTGCTTACCTCCTTAATTACCCTATGTGCCTTGACAAATTAGAATGTTCTTAAAGAATTCTGTTTTGAAAAAATTAAAACTCACTTTTGACGTTTTTGATAAATACGGGCTTATTAGTTGGGGTTTTTGGTGCAAGTTTTTTAAGCCTTTCTGTTCTATGTTTTCTTCAGTATTGTCCTAATGACTTACTAGCTTTTGTAACACCAACAGGGGTTTGTGTGCTGAAGTCCTGTAATGGCTTGGCAATGTTTTTGTTGGAACTACGAGAATTAATTGCACACATTTTACTTGATGGAAATTGCTTTCTGTACCAGAGTGTGCGGATTAGCTGGTGAAGACATAAGGTGACCTGTGTTGTTTGTTACCAAGAGCATCAAATAGACTCAGTGTTTACATCCTCAGTATTTATGAGCCTGTGCATCATATGCTAGTGGTTTAGGGCAAAATAATCCTGAATTTAGTGGGCTTTTTATTTTGGTTGTGATTTTTTTAATACCAGTCATGTATTCTTTAACATGTTTACAAATAATAGTTATTGGAGTTTTACAAGGTAGAAATGGAGGGTGACTTTGCCTTTTCTTTACGGCAATTTAATTGGTACCCAAACTCTTTTGGTTTTGGAGTGTGTGTATTTGTTTGGTTTTTTATAATTATTATTTGTATTTTTTGCTAATCTAATGAAAATTATATTGGTAACTTGGCTTTTTTTTTTTTTTGTTTGTTTTTAATGGCAGAATGAGTGAAGCTGACAGGAAAACTTACTATCTGTTGCTTCAGTTGGAAACATTAAAAATAATTAAAAAATAACGCATAAAGGTTTCCAAGATACTTCTTTAAAAAGACACATGAGCCTAAAATGGTTCATTTTAAATGAGAACAGCAACAAGTAATTTTCTCCCCATCTTACATTTAGGATTTTTGTCCGAAACATCTTGCTTTTCTCATAGTCATTGAGGACGTGCTAGTTCTTCAGATCTGAAAGAAATGAAAAAGAAACGTGCTCCACTTCAGCAAGGCGCATGCAGCTGTCATCCTGGCAACATGCAGTTAGTTGGATGTTTCCTGCAAAATATGTTTCCATCATGACAGCTTTATAGACAGATGTGCACTTCTCAGTAGTTTTTATAGCAGTTGCAGCTCTGTGCCAGGTTTAATCCAACCGTGGCTTCCTCATCCTTGCCTGACCAGCGAAGAGTCCTACTTAATCCAAGTTGAACACTCTTTCTCTTTGTTTGCTGGTTGTAAGGTCACATTGGCAGGTAAGGTTTGGGACTAAAGGATGTTAGTATATTACGGTATGTTATATTTATTTTCTGGTGTACTGTGGTAGTGCTTATGCTCTGTTAGGCAAGTTCACATTCAGCTAGGTGCTGGAAACCAGATTAGGCTTAAAGGTGGTGAGCAGATTAAAAGGTGATGTGTTACCTGTGGATGTGACAGGCAAGCAGGTCAGGAAGGAGGTGTGAAGGAGGATGACTGCATTTTGCAATTGTGATGGGGTTTGTGTTTGGTTTTTGTTGCAAATTACTATTTTCTGTTGTGCTTAATGAGGTGTTGGAAGGTTTAAAAAAGTTGGCTAGAACTTTCACCACTTGTATGAGGAAATATGAGAAAACACATTAAGTTATTGGCAAACTTAGTGCACTGATTCATCTGTTTAGCACATGAAGAATGACTTTTTTTTTAGTGCTTTTCTAACTGTTTTCATGTGAAGTGCACTACTACGGGTAGTACCAATCCAATACCAGGTGATCTCAAGGTGAAAAATGGAGGGGGTCAGTATGAGGGGTGTTGGGCACTTTTGGTCCTCAATGAAGAGGAGTGGAATTGATGTTGTATAGGGAAGGCAGTGTTCAGGGCTGCGCAGAGCTAACCTGTTACATTGACATCATACCCAGGCCCTACAGGTCACAGCTGTGACGTCCTGGAGTAGTCTCAGCATGTTGTGCCTCATCTGTGTGACATCTCACCTGAGTATGAAAGCAGGACTTCAGTCTGCACAACTTTCAAGAGGGCAGCTTTCAGAATTATTAAAATAATTCTTTAAGAGGAGATATGTTTGCCTAATATAATTACAATTGGAAGGTGCTACTAAGGCATCAGAAGAAGAAAACACGTTCCTGTAGTTAAAGCTCTTTGGATATTGATTTATTGTGGAAATTAAGATGTTAAAGAACTGGTTTGCAACATGCAACTTGAGAAATACCAATCGGATACCCCACTCTTTTGCAGAACCAAACTGAAGAACCATGAGTATGAAACTTTGGATCAGTTGGAGGCTGATCTGAACTTGATGTTTGAAAATGCCAAGCGCTACAACGTTCCCAATTCTGCCATCTATAAAAGAGTACTGAAAATGCAGCAAGTTATGCAGGTACGTGGAGTAGAACAATCAAAAGGATATAACTTCACGTGTGAATTTATTTCCCTAATGAATATTTTTTCCAAAATAATTTTTAACTAGACCTGTATTTGCAGTAATATTTTCTTGCTTATGGGGAAGTATGGGAATGAAGAGCACCATAGGGTGATTTTTCTTCAGCACACCTACTGCCTTCTGTGATTTCTTTTGGTCAATGTTATTCCTTAGCATGACTCTTAACCCAATTAAGTTGTGAGAAAATTGATGCTGTGGTGTTTTTTTAGGGTTTGCACGTAATTGGAAAATGCTAAAACACTTCAAATTTCATGAAGTGTTCCAGCTAATTGCTGCAGGCTGAAATGACATTGTTTCCAAATATGTTCCTCAAAAATTTTCCTGACAGTTAGAAAGAATTATACTGCTACTTTGTCAGCCAACTTGTATTAAATGAATCTCAGGAAATATTTTGATGGTGGTTAAGTCTTAAAACCTGTAGTTGCATCTTTCTTCATGCATCTGATCTGTTCTGATGTTTAATATTGCTCTGGAAATGTCCAGCAGTGAGTTTGGCTTCAGGGATTTTATTCTTTTTTCAGGCAAAGAAGAAGGAGCTTGCTAGGAGAGACGACATTGAGGATGGGGACAGTATGATTTCTTCTGCTACATCTGATACTGGAAGCTCAAAAAGGAAAAGGTATGCACTTCTGTAGTTCCTGCACATCATGACATTGCTATATCTTTTATTTGTTAATGAGAAAATTAACCCATGTTTTTTAGCATTTATGTAAGGATTTGTAGTTCTGAAACTTAACCTCATTAAGTGTCGGCTTTAATTCAAAACTATTTGCTGACTTCATTTTCCTTTTTTGGACTATTAGTTGGCAGTTGCCAGCATAACTTCAGTTCAGTAAGCAGCATGGAGACTGTAGTTGCACTGAATTAGGTAATTTTTTCATTTGGTTTCTGAATTTTTATTTGGTTTATATTTTTTTAGCCTGGTGTGTTGCCTGTCTTCACGGGTTGTTAGCAATTATTGCTTCTTTTCTACTACTTCTCCAATATATGGCTACTTATATAGTTTGGGTAGCAATTTCAGAATATAATTGAAGTTAACACTGTAGCTTAATTATTATTTTTTTTTAAGTTTATAGTATTACTCTACAAATATTTTTATTTGATGAAGTCCCCTGGCATAAATATTTTCATTTTCCATGACCTCAGGAGTTTTCATCATTAATGTTAGAAGACAGCTTCTCTTTCCCTTCTGAATTTGCAGTCTTCAGTGGTAGCTGTTGTGTAATTAATATTAGTGATGTATTTCATTCTAAGTGATAGTTTCTCTAGTCTGCCTCATGGTGTCATTTGAAATAAGTTCCAACTTCCGATGACATTCCTGCAATAGTAGTAACTGCCAGTGTAAAACTGTAATTCAGCATCTTTCTTTAGTGTTGCTTATAACCTTCAGATTCCTGTACTTTTAGTTCTTTGTTTTGTCAAAGTGACAGCAGTTGTGGGGGGAGGAAGGGAACGAAATAGAGCATCAGCAAAGAGTCACTTAAGAGCAATGAATTAAGTGCAACAATGTACACTCATAAAAAATCAGCAGAGAGAAAATGGATTTAGGAGGTGGTACAGTGCAGGGACACTAGGAAGAAGAAAAGTAGTGCAATGGTAAGACAGACCACAGTACCAAACGATGATCAGGAAGGAGCAAATTGCTAGTTTTGTGATCTTCAGATTCAGAGAGAACTACTAACCTAATCAAGCAAGTCTAACTGTCATCAGTGTCCTTTTAACCTTATGTTGCTTTTGATCACCTGAAATGCTTAAAAGAAAAGAATCTGCCAGGCCTTGTTGCCTACGAACAGTAACATTGAAAATGTTGTGTTCATAGGTAAGGGAAATCAAAATGATTTTATTTTCTTCATGCCTGAAGATAATCTGAAAATGCTTTTGATGTTGTCAGTTCAATACTTGTTATCAGTTTCATTTGCTGAATGACAGGAAGTAAAAGAAGATTGTAAATGCTGCTGATAGCAGAAGTGAAGCACTGAGAGGAATTCCAAAATGGTGCTGAAAAAGGAAACTAAAAACCCAGGCAAAATTCATCCCATTGGGAAAATAATAGTGACACAGAAGAAGGTTGTTTGAATGTCCCCTTTTATGTATCAGATGCATGACCTGAATCTTGAGTGTTGGCCGGCCTTTTACTATTTCAGCTTTGGTTTTGCTTTACCTGGTTCCATTGAACTAAATGTTAAAACTTGGAAAAATGTTAAAATGTGGAATTTGGAAGCGTTTCTCTGTTCTGGCATTGCTCATCTGCTAATGTGAACCACTAACAGTTTCCAGCAGTGAAGCTAATGCAGAAAAAAGTTTTTAACCTATAGAACATACATTTTGAATTTTCTCACATATTGTTGTGACATCAATTTTCATTAATTATTTTGCTGACCTCACCAAGGAGCAAAAGCTATCTGAGGCATGAGGCTATGCTGAATTACGTATATTTTAAATATAGGAGGAAAAGATCCAGATGATGGGAAATCTGTGATGCAGTTTGGTTTCTAGCAAGTGATGTTTTGCACGTTCTGCAAATGAAGATAGTTTGTGTTACTGTTGTCTTTACAGATAATATGGTCAAAGCTATAGCTACCTGAATAAGTCTTACAGAGATTGCACTTTGGAAGCTGGTTTAAAGCGCTTTGTATCAAGTGCATTTCTCAGAGTGCCACAGTATCTGAGCTGAGATTATATGTTATTAACATCAGCTTTCCTCTCCCTTATCTGGTTTACTTCTAGATCATGTAGCTTACAGGGAGCCATATATAACTGTGTTCCTGATAAGCTGTGTCTTGGTTGTGCTGTCAGGTTTCTTGAGACAACCGTAGTAGCTACACATAGGGTGTGGTGATATTTAAGCAATTCAGACCCTTCTTGTGCATGGGTTTGCAGGTTTGGTGAGCTTTATTGACTTGTAACTTCATTTGACTGTGGTTGACAGATACTTAAGCAATTCAGACCCTTCTTTCTACTACATTCTTGATGTCCTTATTTTTCTTGTATCTGGTACTGAAGAAGATACAGAATTACTCTGAGATAAACAACTCAAGTCTTTGATATTCTGTATTTGGCAGAAGTAGTTGTGAAGATACTGGCTGAGGGTTGTTTCCCTGTTTGCACTAGATCTTGAGATCTTGGATTCAGATGCTTAGTCCTGACTGATCTGTTTTCTCTGCAGCTGGAAAGTGCTTAGAGCTCCTTTTGACCTTTGCGCTTTTGAAAACTAGTTATTTGTTTTATTCTGTAGAACACTTAAACTCAAGGTGAAAGAGAAAAATCATATCTTAAAGTTGATTTCTTGTTTATTTAGCAGACTGCTGGTTTTGTGATGTCACTATTTGCAAATGTACCTATGTTTCTAGTGCCTTAATGTTGAACTTGTGTGTGTGCTTAGGTGGTTGTGGTTGTTTTCTCATGGTAGAAGATAATGTCATTTTGATATTAGTGTTGGAAGTGAGGAAGAGAGTCCCTAACATTTATTCATTTGTTCTTCTGCTTAAACTAACAGTAAAAAGAATATACGAAAGCAACGAATGAAGATCTTATACAATGCAGTTCTGGAAGCTCGAGAACCAGGCACAGGCAGACGGCTCTGTGATCTGTTTATGGTTAAGCCATCCAAAAAGGACTATCCAGACTATTATAAAATTATCTTGGAGCCAATGGACTTGAAAATGATAGAACACAACATCCGCAATGATAAGTATGTAGGAGAAGAAGCTATGATTGAAGACATGAAGCTTATGTTCCGAAATGCAAGGCATTATAATGAGGAAGGCTCCCAGGTACTGTTTTGGTTCTGCAGTCATGTCTCTGCTTCTTTGCAGACTTATGTGATGTTAGGATGATTTAGCTTTGACTGTTACTCACATCGTTTATGATAATTGTTTATTGAACTAAAATGGAAATGTGACTTTTTCTATCTGCTGATGTTATAAAAATGAAATGCAGCACTCTCCCTTGCAAAGGTTAGACTTATTTCTTGTTAGCTAAGCTTGTTACTCCACTACAAATTATGTCAGTGGAATATCTCCTAGTATGTTTAAAAGAAAAAATCAGCTCCTTACTAAATTCTCATTATTCATCCTCAGTTAATCACATAAAGGTATTTGCACAGTGAAGGATCATCAGCACATGATTTGGAGCTCTGAACCTCTGAGAAGGGATGTCTTAGTTGGAGGGAAACCAGCTTCGTTTTCATGGAAGTGGAGAGTGTGGGAGATCAGACTAGAAGACCTGACTTGTTTAATCTAACAAAAGGAGTCTGAAAGGATTATGCTTTTCCCTTACAAATATATTGTAGAGTGTTGCTATATTGTGCAAGCATGATGTTGTGGAACAGAGTGGTGGTAAGAAACCTATAGCTATTTCTAACGAGGAACTTGATCAGCTACTGTACAGGACTTTATGATGAAGTTGCGTTCACTGGTGTTAGATTTAAAGACCCAGGAGGACTATTCTAGTCCTGTGTGCCTTGATGGAATCATAATAGTTCAAGAGATCTTTCATTGCTTAGCAGATGAGGTTTGATGAGGAAGTTGATGAAACAACTATGCTTTGCTGTTTTGCAGTCTTTGGAATAGAAATACAGCTTAATTGGATCATTTATTCAAGATTTATTTATCTCTCATTGAGATGGTGTTCATCAGTTCTACTTACTTGTATGTATATTGAAGGTGTACATTTGAGAAATAAGCCCTTTTTTTAATCAAATATTTGGTTTTGCATTCAGCTTTTTCAAACTAACATTTAAGTGTTTCTTGGGGGCTAGTTCTAAACTAGTCTAAACACAGTAAACCTTGTGTGGTTTTTTTTGGTTTTTTGTTTTTTTTTTAATTACTTTATTGATTAATAGGTATACAATGATGCCCATATGCTGGAAAAGATCCTTAAAGAAAAAAGGAAAGAACTGGGACCTCTAGCTGAAGATGATGATGTTGCATCCCCTAAACTAAAGCTAAGTAAGGCAACCTTGTACATTGCTATGCCTGGTTTCAACACTTAGGAAAACCCAACAATACAGATTAACAGGTCTTTCTTTTAGAATAGAAACATGATCTGCAAGTTTACACTGACATGCAAAGTAGAATTATATTTTCAGAACCGTGAAGCAATGATGTGTTTCTATGTGCATATAGTAAAATTCAGTTGTTGGAGATAGCATTTCTAAGAAAAGTAACTTAGAATGAAGAAAGAAAATTTGGGAATGGTCGGAATGACTGGCGTTAAGTCATGTGGTGTTATCCAAATGTTAGATGCTGCATTCTGTGCTCAGCAACACTTCATTAACACACTTAATGTGTGCTGCTGGGATTGCTTACAAGTAAGGTGCTTCTCCAACTGACTAAAGCTCTTAATTTCCCTGGTTAAATGTGTGGAATTTCCACAGAATTATAAATGTGAGTTTTATTTGGAAAATTTTTGAAAGCCATGAAATCCACAGAAGCGAAATTTCCAGCAATGTCTGTTCCTACAGCTGTTGCCCATACAAACTAGATTTGCTACTGCTCAAATCTTATGTCCCCTGAATACGTGTTCAGAACTTAGCAAACTGAGAAGGATAAAATTGCACAGAAAAGGCTTAAGAAAAGAACTGCACACAACCCTCTTGAAAATAAAAACGTGCAGCTCTTAGGTACGATATAGGTAGTAGAGAATTCACAAGCAGAGACTATGCAGTACAGTAACAGAGATCCTGAATTAATCAAAAAGCTGATCTGATTGATCATCCCATGGGAGGCCTTACTTTACATTTTACGTGTAATAATCCTCTCTAATTTGACATAAACCTGTCACAAAGGAATCTAATAATATTTAGGATACTTAATTTTAGTGATAGCAAAAACTCTGTGATGACTGGATTTTTAACAGCTGTAGAGAGAAATTCATGTAGACCGAGTAAGACCAAACTGAGTTTAGAAGAATTATTAATAACTAATGTTATTAATAACAATGAAAAGATGTTTTCCATACTTAAGTCTGAAGAGACCTTCACCAGCTGGACCACACAGAAACATATGATTCTGTGTTTGCCAAAAATAACATAAAAAAAATAATTCATACAATTATGAAACACAAAAGAAGCTGCAACTTGGAATGGGCTCCTTGTTGTGACTCTTCTGCTCATACAATAAAGTGGTTCTTCAATAAGCAATTTTCTGATGGAAAGGAGATGGACAAAGAAGTGTGCAAGCTCTGTTTTTGTAATAACTTTTTTTTTTTGTCTGCTTAGGTAGAAAAAGTGGCATTTCTCCTAAAAAATCGAAATACATGACTCCAATGCAACAGAAATTGAATGAGGTGTATGAAGCAGTTAAGAATTACACGGATAAACGAGGCAGGCGACTGAGCGCCATCTTCTTGAGGCTGCCATCTCGGTCTGAACTTCCTGACTATTATGTTACCATTAAAAAGCCCGTTGACATGGAAAAGATCAGAAGTCATATGATGGCAAATAAATACCAGGATATTGATTCCATGGTAGAGGACTTTGTCATGATGTTCAATAATGCTTGCACATATAATGAGCCAGAATCTTTGATTTATAAAGATGCCCTGGTCCTGCATAAAGTTTTGCTTGAAACTCGGAGGGAAATAGAAGGAGATGAGGATTCTCATGTGCCCAATGTCACTTTGCTAATTCAGGAACTTATCCATAACCTTTTTGTATCTGTTATGAGCCACCAGGATGATGAGGGCAGATGCTACAGCGACTCCTTAGCCGAGATTCCTGCTGTTGATCCCAATTTCCCAAATAAACCTCCTCTGACTTTTGATATTATCCGAAAAAATGTTGAAAATAATCGTTATAGAAGATTGGACTTGTTCCAGGAGAATATGTTTGAGGTACTGGAGAGGGCAAGGAGAATGAACAGGTGAGTGAAGCCAGGTTTATGCTAATTTTCAAATTGGAAAAACGAAGTGGAGGAGCTGTTCACTAACTGCTTGACTACTGGATTACTTTTTTGGAGCAATCATAGTTGTATGAGTTACGGTAATATTGTGCAAAAACTATGAACACTTGCAACTTTTTGCAGAGTTTTACTTGAATTAGGTAGAGTGCTTGGGATGTACGTGTGAGATCTTGACTGTGAAGGAGAGGACATAAAAGTGATGTTAAAACATCTACTAACAGGACTATGGGTAATTAAAATAAGTCGGTTTTGTTAATAATAGCATTATTACTTAAGTTTTCAGGAGTGAATAGATTGTAGAGGTCCAGTGGCAAGTAGTTTTGGTCACAGCCTTTGATTTTTCTGGTATATCAGGACTGGCGTATGCAAAAATACTGGTTTAGGTAAACTATAATACAAACTGACAGCAGAGTAGCAGGTGGAGCGTGACTTGCCAGTGTCGTCTGCTGCTTGCGAGTAAGCACGGAAATCTGTTGGTAGAGTGAAGCTTTAGTTGTATCGTGGTGTGTCGATTGATGAGTATGTATTGAGGACCTTGTTTGACTCTGCACAAACTATGTTTCTGCCCTGTTGTATGTATTTTTTGTACAGGACTGATTCAGAGATTTACGAGGATGCGGTTGAACTTCAGCAGTTCTTCATTAAAATTCGAGATGAACTTTGTAAGAATGGAGAGATTCTTTTGTCACCTGCTCTCAGCTATACCACCAAGCATCTTCACAATGATGTAGAAAAGGAAAAGAAGGAAAAGCTGCCCAAGGAAATAGAGGAGGATAAGCTCAAAAGAGAGGAGGAGAAGAGAGGTAGCTACTTTTTTTTCATTAATTTTAAATGTATTAATTGAAAAACATGCCTATGCATATGATGTATGCTCTGCTCTTGCTGCAGCTTCGCCTGCTGAAGGCACCTTAATAGTCTGGTTGTCCACCAAGAGTCTTGTATTTTAAAGTTATGAGAGACTTACTTTATTTTGATGCTTATCAGCCATGCCAGACGGCTGTAAGAAAGAGATGTCGGTAGATACTAACCTTATGTAAACTCTTTAATTGGAACACATTGGGGTACCAGTAGTCTTATTTCAAGGATATTAGAAAAGAAAACAATAGTTTTTTACTATAGCTTTCTGCTGATGATAAACTTGGTCAATTGGAACAGTCATTGCTTTTTAGTCACTTCCTTTTTGACAAATAATGGTTTCTTGATGTGCTGATGGTGTTGTCTATGATCATGCTTTTAATGTTGCTAAAGAAATGGTATTTAAGTAGGCCTTTTGCATTTCTTACTTGGCTACTGTAAGTGTGAAGAAGAACGCACTGTTTTGTAGGGCAAGAAACCTACTGTGAAGGTGCTTTGTGTTTCACAGTTCCTGGCTGTTACTGTCCATGTAATTGTTGTGGAGCATGTCTACAGGAATGAATGAGTAAAGTTTTCTCATTGCTCCTGTCCACAGACGGGAGCAGAGCTGTTAGCTCTTTGTCCTTGAATTGTCTTTCTAACATGGTTTGTCTTCCCGCATAGTACTAATGTCAGCAGAGTAAAGCCTGGTTGCTCCATCCAGGCTCAGTATTATAAGGGGACAACAGCTGTAATGTCCTTTTTCTATCTCCCTTTGAGAGCTAAAAACCCCAAAGAAAGCAAAACATGCCTTTCTGAAGGCTTCTGAGCTCAGTGCTGTCATTGAGTTCCTTCTCACGCACTGGGAGGACTCAGTAAAATTCAGCTGAAGAAGGGAAACCCAACCTTTAGCAGCAACAGTAGCAGAAGGGCTAGCAGCACAAAACACGCTTAAGCCCTTCCTTCACACTGGAAGCCAGTGACAGAGGGATGCATCAGGTATCATGTGGCACTTCTGCACTCAGCAAAGGGTGAGGGCATTCATATCAGCAATCTTGGCTAGCGTGGAAATGTGGCATTACTAACATCTGTTTTTCCTTTCTGGAAATAAGAAGCTGAAAAGAGTGAAGATTCTTCTGGATCAGCTGGGCTGTCAAGCTTGCATCGGACCTACAGCCAGGATTGCAGCTTCAAGAACAGCATGTACCATGTAGGAGATTATGTGTATGTGGAGCCTGCTGAAGCCAACTTGCAACCTCACATAGTCTGCATTGAGAGGCTGTGGGAAGATTCAGCTGGTAAGAATGTGTTTGCTATAGGAAAACAATATGGTGAAACTTCTTCTTAGTACTATTTAAAACTTCAAATTTGAGCTTTTTCTGTGTATATGTTACTTTATTTGCAGAAATAACGTGTGGACTGCTGAGTATTTTTCTTGTTTCTGAGTTGCTTTGTTCCAAAGAATATTACAAATATAAAGTTTTTGGATCAGCACACACTTTTTTTGTTGTTCATTTCTACTACGTACCTTCAAATTGTAAGCATCCCAGAGAACAGGCTCTTCTAAATGGGATGTGCTCCTTGTAATTTAGATGCAGGAGAACACATGGGGGTTTTCTGTGCTGAGAAATCTGAACCAAAGTCAGACACGTTTAACTGCAAATGTTCCACACAGCAACTCAGTTTCAAAACTTGCATTGTTAAATTTCAGAATTGAGCTGAATCTTGCATTTCCTAGGCCAAATCAAGCCATTACAAGTACTGTTTTGTTTGTTCTCATCAGTGATGCCCTCTGTTTGCAGCGGGTACTTCTCTTAAGTGTAAGAAGGCTAGAGATATGGCAAGAGTATCAGACAAGCATGGTACACTCTCATCGATCCTGCAAATTGCAGTTGCTGAGAACTATAGTGGGGTATAGTGGAATAAACCATTTTGGTTGCACTTTTTTTAAAGGGATGGAACGGATGTGTTACAAAGATTAAAAAGACTGTGGCTCTTGAATTTGGAGTGGAGAAATGTAAGGCAGGATGTAATTAAGGTTTGAAAAATCATGAAGTGGGTAGATAAGGTGAATGCAGAAATACTATTCAACAAATCCAGCAGTACTACAGTTAGAGGGCACTTATTGACACTAATAAATTAAATTAAAGCATGTGAAAGTGTTTGTCTTTTTAATACAGGGGGTAGTGAGCTTCCTGGCTTCCCCAGGAGCTTGTGGGGGCATACTATATCTACAGGTTCGAAAACGGCTGAGACAAATCCACGTACAACAGGTCTAAAGCAAATAATAAAGGGAATAACCAGCAAATAATAGCCAGATAAAGAGAATAGCTCTCTAACACCCCTAATCAATGACTGTAGAAGGAGCGGAATGAGTTACAGAGAGTGGCCAAGGTCAAATGCATTCTCCTAATAGCTTGTCCTGCTCACTCAGTTGGATGCATTGTATCTGGGTAGATGGACCATTGGCCACTTGTACCTTTCTTATGTTCATTTGACTGTGATGAAGAAAGTGAATAACATTTTTTATTCTCGTTCAGTCTACAGATTACAGATTTTGTTTGATTTAGAAAAATAGCGCATATTTGTAACTTCTTTATAAATCATTGTTAACCATTTGAAT
Source organism: Aramus guarauna (assembly GCA_013400195.1). Classification (NCBI taxonomy): domain Eukaryota; kingdom Metazoa; phylum Chordata; class Aves; order Gruiformes; family Aramidae; genus Aramus; species Aramus guarauna. The sequence continues at coordinate 72,928 of VXBL01005648.1, read as the reverse complement.
TTGCCACAGCGTAACATGGAAGAAATAGTTCTTAAAAAACTTGAAACCAGTTATCCAAGGTTCTTCAAATAATCAAGTGATTGTTGTGTAGACTTTGAAGCCATTTCAAGGCCTGAAAGTCAAGATTTATAACTAAGAATGGATTTTTTCTTTAATTTGCTGAGTCAGGTTTTACTGGGGAAAAAACAATTGGCAGGCTTTTTAAGCAACCTAGTTTTCCTTACCTGAAACAGTTCAGGAATCTTGTCCTGTTTTAAAAGAGTTTACTCTCAGTATAAATGACTACATGGCTGCTTGATTAATCAATCAAGTTGTTTTTTCTTGCTTACTAGAGAATATGCCATTTTACATCTTTGGATCTTTCTTTCTCCTTTTTTCTTTTTTTCTTTTTCCCTTAAAGGAGAGAAATGGCTCTACGGCTGTTGGTTTTATCGACCAAATGAAACATTTCATCTTGCAACACGAAAGTTCTTGGAGAAAGAAGTTTTTAAAAGTGACTATTACAATAAAGTTCCTGTTAGCAAAATTTTAGGCAAATGTGTGGTCATGTTTGTCAAGGTGAGGGACTATTCGGACTAATTTATTAAGCAAATAATACGTTCTCTGCTATTTTCTTGAAGAGCTGTAGGCATTCTAACATAAAGGCATTCTACTAATACTTAAATAAAATAGGACTTGCTCCTGTGTACTGTTTGTATTCTTCATTTGCTTCAAGAGATACATAGTTCAACCAAGCAATGTGTTTCCCAATGCTGGTTGGTTTGTAGAATCATATGCTTATTAGATGATTAGCTAATTGATTTTTCAGAGCATGTAATAGAGAGAAATTGCAGATAACTGCTTAAAGGAGTTATCAAAGCATGTTGATTTAGGTTTGGTAGAAAGGGAGACTTGAATGGTTTGGCCTTTCATCTCTTGTCTCAAGTTTGATTCCATGTCATCCTCATGCTGAGGATTTTTGTCTTGTTTTGCAATGTATCTATCTCAGCCAGTCTTTTGAAGGTAGTGTGTTTGTAAGGAGCAAAGTGCTACAGCTCCTGGCTACATGAAAGGGTATCGCAGTCACATAGCAATGAGCGTTGAGTTTACATTTCCCTCTCCCCCCACTTGTTTGCTTTTGATTTTTTATATAACTTGGATGCCAAACCGGAATAAAAGAACTCAGCAGAAAGACTTTATTGGTCTGAAAGTGTTTCTGATGGAAACGTAGGAAAAACTAGGAAGCATGAGAGGGAGTTCGTTGTGTGTCTGTGGGGCCTGTGTGTGTGTTGCTGAAACATTTAATCTTTTTTTTTCTTCAATCTGCAGGAATATTTTAAATTGTGTCCTGAAAACTTCAGAGATGAGGATGTCTATGTCTGTGAGTCACGTTATTCAGCAAAGACAAAATCTTTTAAAAAGATTAAACTGTGGACTATGCCTGTAAGCTCTGTAAGATTTGTCCCACGAGATGTACCCCTGCCTGTGGTCCGTGTTGCTTCTGTATTTGCTAATACAGACAAAGTAGATGAGGAAAAACACACTGAAACATTGGAGGACAGTAAGGCGGGAGAAAGCATCCTTCATCTTGAAAAGGTATGTAAGATAACAAGTGGAACATCAATTATGTTTGGCAGATAAGGAATGAAAATGTCAGCCTGTGCATTTGGTTTCACAACATACAGACACAATAAAATATAAATAAATATAGTCTTTGTTTTAAATTGTTATATACATTTGTAAATAAATACAAAAGTAATATAAATAAACAGAAAATGAACCATGTACATATTTGCTAGATTATTTTACAAATGCTTTCTTGCGATCATGTGAAGGGGTTGGGTGTGTTGTTGGGGTTTTTTGTACCACTTCAGAAAAGAAAAATTACACTTTTACTGTAAAGCTTGCCTTAAGCCTAAAGAATCAGTAGAACTAAAAGTCTAATTTTAGTTCCTAGCAATGCTGAAATGCTTTATTGTGTAGTATTTCAGTGTAATAGTCAGTAGCTAGGCAGCAGTAAGCAATACATAATATTGTTTCTGACCTGTTTATGGTGGATAACTGAGTGGTTTATTGTTGAAATGCTTAAGAATATTTCTGTCCAACATACTGGGTAAAATGATTTATACTCAGGGTCGTAAAAGAAATAAATTTAAATGAATGTATTAAATTAAATTCAATTGAATTGAATTTATCTAAAATAAACTTAGAGACATAAAAAATAAACTTAGAGTCATAAAATAAATCCACTTTACTTTGAGTTCTCTAACAGAACCTCAGAACAGAATACCCAGCACGCTCATTGTCAGCTTTAATCAGACACTTAGTGTATATTGTTATATTTATTCACATCATGACAAAAGAAGGAATTATTTCTACCAAGAGAATGAAAACTTGTACAGTCTTTTCCTTCCACACCTTGGGCAGATAGCCCATGTTTTCACTGGCTTTCTGAAATCCAAGGTCAAATGAGGCACAATGTGAGTATTGACTTAACAGTAAGAAATTAAATAGGGCAAATGGTATGACTTTGAATGTAATACGTGGAGTGTTCATATTAGCGTGTGTGAGTTGAATCATTACATTTCTATGTATGTTAGCTTGGCCATAGACTCAGTTCTTGCCTCTTCAGCTTGTTACTGTGCTTTAAAACAAGCCATCAAAATAAGCTGACAAGGCTTGGCTTGGCCAGTTAACTTTGAAGCAGTAGAATAAAAAAGCACCTATAAATTACTGTTCAGGCAAAATTACAGCTTTGTGAAAGAGGAAGGCTTGCAACCTGGATGGAGGGTATCCTTGGCTTTGCTGTTTCATTTTTAAATGTCAAGACCTCTCACTTTCCCATGCACAGGTCTGTTTTTAGTGTTTACCTACTATTCGTAACGTAAGGATAGAGCAAAGTCTTTTACTTGCACATGACATCTTTTTATTTAGTGTTTACCTACTATTCGTAACGTAAGGATAGAGCAAAGTCTTTTACTTGCACATGACATCTTTTTATTTATGTGTTTGGTTTTCCTTCTTCCACAAGTTCCTAAATACATATTCTTCTGCAGGACAAAGAAGATGTTCCAGTAGAAATGTCTAATGGAGAACCTGGTTGCCATTACTTTGAACAGCTCTGCTACAATGATATGTGGCTTAAGGTTGGGGACTGTGTCTTCATAAAATCCCACGGGCTGGTGCGACCTCGGGTAGGAAGGTGGGTCCAACTTCTGTATTTGCAGTTTGTGTCTATAAAAATAACTTGGATAAAAGATAGGCTGTTGCAAAAAGTATAAAAAGAGGATGGGGAAAAAAATCTTCTGAATTAAGCTAAATGTTACAAGCTCTTAATAGATCGAGGTAGACGTTTAGCCACCTAATAAAAAGGTGATACAGTTGAAACAGTCGAAGCAGTCTGTTCTTCTGTACTCATTTGTACTGACAGTCTTCCTGAACAGCCTAGTGCATCCAGCTGTCTCTTTTAAGAGGGATGGCCTTTCATTTATGTGGGTGGTTTGGTTTTCTTTCCAGAATTGAAAAGATGTGGGTGCGAGATGGAGCTGCGTATTTCTTTGGTCCAATTTTTATACATCCTGAAGAAACTGAACATGAACCAACTAAAATGTTCTACAAGAAGGAAGTGTTTTTGAGTAACTTGGAGGAGACCTGTCCGATGACTTGCATTTTGGGTACTTATTAACAACTTTAAATCCAATAGATACTCTCTTTCTTTTCCTATACAATCTAAAGTGATTTATAGCTGTGTGTAGGCTTGATTCCAAATGGCTTTTTTGTATTGAGTTGGGGAGGAGAGATTATTCAGCCCATTTCTAATATGCATTCCTGTCTTTGGGACCTGTAGTGAGAATTTTCACTATAAGGAAGCTCTCTTACAATAAGAGGATTACATGTCTGATATCAAAGTGAACATTGTCTGCAGCTAGAGAACAGAAAACTCCTTTATTCTTGCTTATTAATGTAATTATTTCAGTAGGTGTTACCTGGAAAGTCGGTCCAGAAGGAGATTGAAATTTGGTTTCTTGCATAAGATGATGACTATGTACTTTGTTTTGTATTGATGATGCTGTTCTAAATATAGTTAACTGACTAGTGATCTTGGGGTTTTGTTATTTTGCAGGTTTTCTTGTTCTTTTAATGCAGCTTTTGGATTTTTTTTTTTTTTTTTTTTTTTTTAGTTTGCGTAGGTTTCTCGTGAGTGGCATTATTTAATAGGGATATTAATTGGTGTATTGTCCATGGTTGCACCAAATACCAGGAATCTTACAGACTTATGAGAAGGGCAAAAACATGAATTTCCACACTTTTTGTAAAGTGTCTACAAGTGTGGCTGCCTTCTTACCCAGCCCTTTCATTTCCACAGGAAAGTGTGCAGTTCTGTCCTTCAAAGACTTCCTCTCCTGCAGACCAACAGAAATCTCTGAAAACGATGTTTTTCTCTGTGAGAGCCGCTACAATGAAAGCGACAAACAAATGAAGAAATTTAAAGGGCTGAAGAGGTTTTCACTCTCTGCAAAAGTTGTAGATGACGAAATATATTATTTTAGGTAAAAATGTGATGGGAATGTGGGGGTCACGTGAGCACTCTTCTGTATTGTGGTGCACTGAGCCAGTTTGGCAGCTAAGTGCCCCCCTCAGCCACTCATTCCCTGCAGGGGGATGGGGGAGAGAACTGAAAGGGTCAGAAGGAAGAAAAACTCACGAGTCCAGAGAAAGACAGTTTAGTAAGTGAAGCAAACCTGCACACACAAACAAAGCAAAAGAAGTAATTAAATCACAACTTTCCATCGGCAGGCAGATGTTTAGCCATTTCCTGGAAAGCAGGGCCTCAGCATGCATAATGGTCACTTGGAAAGACAAATGCCATCACCCTGAACGTCCCTACTTCCTCCTCTTTTCCCCCAGCTTTTATTGCTGAGCACAATGTCGTATGGTATGGAATATCCCTTTGGTCATTTTGGGTCAGCTGCTATGCAGAAAGTTAATTCCATCCCAGCCAGAGCCAGTACATACATAAAAAGTCATAGTTGTAGAAGATGAATTTTGACTAATCATGCTTTTGAAAAGAAGTCCAGATAACATTAGTCTTTTCATGATCTTAATACCAGTGGATATTTTCTTTTTCTTCTCCTGACTTCAGTAAAAGTCATTACATTATCAGATTGGTAAATTCTCCTGGATGTCGTTAAAATACTTAAGTCCTCGTTATGGGTAACAAATAGCTTTCCAGTTAGTGAACATGGATATTAATAAAAATATTAAGTTCTAACTTCAGTAAAATGTAAAGCCTAAGGAAGATGTGTTGTTAACTGCCTCTGTTGCAGAAATGAAATATTTGCTGCATTGAAATCCCCTTCTAACTCATAAAAATAAAAAAATAAGAAATCCTTCAAGTGACTGAAATGAAACACTAGCCATAGACAATGATTTCTGCTCAGTGTTCTGAAAGGAAGCACAGGCACATCCTGAGTCCCTATTGTTTCCATGTTGTTCAATGATAAAGGAAGAAAAGTTGGGTTTCTCTTCAAAAATATATGCTCTCTCCTGTAAAGTAGAAGTGTATTCTTATCTGCTTTTTGTCTTCCTCCTCCACCTTTCAGAAAACCCATAGTTCCTCAGAAGGAACCATCTCCACTACTGGAGAAGAAGATTCAGCAGTTAGAAGCGAAATTTGCTGAGTTGGAAGGAGGCGATGAGGACATGGAAGAGATGGGAGAAGAGGAAGGCGATATGACAGAAACACCTTCTATGCCTCAGCTTCAGACCCCGTTAGCTAGTGAATTGGATATAATGCCTTATACTCCACCACAGGTAAGGATCCTCCTTGAGAAATCTTTAAACCTTTATATTCCATGTTCTTTCCACAACCCAAATAAACAAAGAAACAGTTACATTTTATGGTACACACAGAAGAAATTTATACTTCAGTTTACAAGTCTATGTAATAAATTACGTGGAACAGTTTTGGCATATCCAATGTGATATCCAGGCAATAATATTTAAATTCATGAAAATATTTTTAAAGGAAATACTTCAGTTGAGGAAAATCTGGGGTACATTTTTGTATGATATGTTAATGTTATTTCTAATTAGTAGGTTTTCTATGATATTTGTTCAGAAATATCGAGTCCTTATATTAAATATAAAGTTGGGGTGTAAAGGTTTAATTGTAATTCTCAATTTACCTAATGCCCATTTTTAAGATTTTCCTTAAATTTTGAAAAAAAAATCTAGCATTTTGCATGTTACAGTTTCGCTACATTTTTAGAAAATGCTGTGTATCATCCTCAAAGGAAAAAAATAATCACTTTTTTAATATTGAGTTACCATTCTTACTTGGAAATAAGAACTTGTTAAAAAGAGTTAGAAGACCTGGATGTCCTGGAAGCTTTAGTATTAATTTGCTGATAAATGGATGGGAAGTAAATGAGGAATCGTGTGTGGTTATATGCCGCTTCAATGCGGCATGAGTCATTGCTGCTGCTGAAATGGGGCACTTCTCATCCCCTTCCCCCTCTTGTTATGTTTCTCATACAAGCCCTGGTATTTATGTAATTCAGTACTGAAGCAGGGTGAGGAACTGCTTTCACTGGAAATGAACCTGACTAAAAAAGTTAGTAACTGGCTTAAACCCTTGATCTGTCTCCTCGCGTTGCCGCATCCAAGCTAATGCCAGCATTACAGAGGCGATGGGAATGACCTGCTGGGAACAGGAGGGAGTTTCAGACACTTTTGTAACCAGCAGTATGGATTTCTGCTGCACTACACTGTGAAGGAACTAACCTTGGTGGTGGTTGAAGAACGGATGTGACCTCTGGATAGAAATAACTGTCTTTTGATGTCATGAAAAAGAGTTGATGAAATCGAAAGCTTTAGCTTGGTTTGATTATGATTTTTGCCATGTGGGCAGACCACTAAATGCGTTTTCCTGCGCAAAGTTTACTTGCTGCTCTTGTTTTAACATGCTGAATTTCATAAGTAGCATGACAACTCTTGCAGAGTATTACAAACAGAAAGCTTATTACCAGCATCAGCCATCTAATGTTACACTTGAGGAAGGGAAAAGTAACTTTTTATAGATGAAGATATTACCATTGTTAAGCATGGCAGCTGCCAAAAGCAGTTTAAATAGGGATCATTGGTCGTTAGAGATATCCTCAAACTGCCCTCTGCAGCATTCACTGTCTTTTAATCTCTCTTGCTTTCTGTCTTTCTACATAGCTGTGTTATGCTCAGATTCCCTTGAGAAGTTTTATTTAAATACTAATATATAATATCTCTGTAAAAAGCCAGGTTGATAGTTGTATTATTTTTTTAATTGTTTGTAACGGGACAGTCTTGCAGAGCTTTCAGGATAACTGGTGGCAAGTCAGACTCAGTGGATACATCCAACACATGTGTACATACCTTTAGACAGATGGGAACTCTGAAGTCTAGAAGTTGAAGCAAAAAAGACAAAAAACCCCCACCAAACCCCCCAAAGCCCCCTACCAAATAAAGAAAACTGAAAAGGATCAATAGCAATGCATGCTAAGAAGTGAATGGTGATACACAAGTGCCCTGGCAGATTCCTCACACTGCTGATTTGGAAAGAAAAAGCATGTTGTGTCTGAGCTGGCATTCAGAACACACTGTAACTGCTGGAGAGGTAACTAACATACAGCGCAGAAGTAAACCACCTTCTTCAGGTAATCTGTTCTATTTATGTCCCTAGTGAGAAGTGTCTTTTTAAACAGAGCTCCCAGGTAAAAGGCATGTGTTCGCTTCATGTTCTCTTAAACGTATGGAATTTTATTTAACAGCTATTAAACCCCAGAACTTTTAAACTTTTTTTTTTTTCTTCTCCTGATGACAAAGAAACTCTTACTACACCTTAGGATAAAAGGAGTCAAGACAAATGACTACGTGGTATTGTGGGGCTTGGCAAATAGGTGGATGATGCTCTCCTGCTGTGGTTTGCTGTGAATCAAGTCAAACCTAAAAAAGAAAAAGATGTGTAACTTCATTTTTTGCTTGAGCAATATGGCTGAGAAAAGGCATAAAAGGGGGTTCTGGTTTATTTCTTCTCTTAACGCATCTAAAACTGAATGTACAGTTATTGACTCAAATGGAAAAGATTCTGTTCATTTAAATTGGTTGTATTGGGATGTCAAAGAACTGAATTCAGAATTCTTACAGTTTCTCAAAGTCCTATTTGCCCTTCCAAACTGCTGGGTAGGCTTTTACATTAGATCACTGTTATCGAAACTTTGCAAGCACTATAAAGGTAAAACCACCTGATAAACTTGTAACTATCTAAGTGCAGATGTACAAGATGCCAAATATATCATTAGATTTTCCTGTTTCTGAATTAAGAACTCTCCATCTGCCAAGGTGGGCTTGCTTGAGAAGTCAGGATGAGCTGTACGTGCTCTGTGTGTCATCCCAGAACCTGCACAGAGTTTTCTTCAATTCCTCCGGCTTAGAGACAAACCTAGACAAACCTTTTCCTTCCAAAAAGACAAGCGTTGTCTTTAGGTTCATAATGAAAACACTAAGGGTGGATTGCCATTTGAAAATTAATACAGTGAAGTTTGGAATAACACACAGTATGACTCAGTTTACCCAGTGCCTGCCTTAAATTGATGAGCAAGACTTTTTAAGCATCTTGGTATCGCCGAAACTTTGTTTTTAGCTGAGAGTGGTGAACTGTGGGGTCAAAGTGGCAAGTAGAAGGAGTTAGTAACATGGCCAGAATTTCAGGACAGGAAGACAACAGTTACATATATTTTTCCTTCCTTTTTTCCCTGCCAGGAATTTGGAAACAATTACACTTTTCAACATGTGAGAACTTTGTAATGTTTTGGATATGAGAAGGGCCTTTTGAGAATTTTGGTATGATGATACATTTGTGGGCCTTACTGATCAGAGTATGGGTGAATTATGGTCTCCTGTGGCAAATATAGGTGGAAGGAGCCTTCAAAAAGGGGGTTCCAGCAGTGCTATCTCAGTGGTTGTCAGCCTAGGTTAAACTTTTTCATGACTGGAAACATCAAGGAGCTCTCAACAGGAGCATCCATGGTGGGAAGAGCAAAGGAGCAGAATTTTTGTTACCCATCGACACAGAGAATGAGATGTGAACCTGTTGTGCAGGTAAACAGTGATCAGCAAAACTGGGTTTTGGGTTTTTCAGGGGAAATGGCTACTTTATGCCATGAGAGGTGAACACTAGAGAGAATGGGAAGTCTGGCAGGCAAAATAGAAAGCACTTAGGGATGAGAAGAGTGGAAGATGGAGCCAGGGAGGGTAGGGGTTGCAAAGGCCCAGGAAGAAATGGGGAAGCATTTCCCTAAAATGCACAATGACAAATAAAATGTTTTACTCAACTTATCTTGGCAATAATTCTGAACAGCATAATGGATGAAATCTGTGACATAAGACAATTACTTTAATCCTCTTCTGGCCTTCCAGATAGTCACTTACTTGCTACTCAGCCTTTCTTAGTTCTCTCATTCAGTTTGGAACTATTTTAACTAAGAGTGAGCATTCTGTGGTGTCTTACTGAGAATTTTTTGAAGCTTCAGTTAAAAAGGTGTGGAAGGGTTGAAAGGCATCGGAACATTGTAAATTTTTAATTTTTTTTTTCCTGTGTACTTTTCATAAGTGTGTGTGTGTGTGCTTTTGTCATGCATCAGTAGATGCGGTCTCTCTCTGTAAGGGTGGATGGTCCTTGTGCAGATATATTCAAGAGAATATATATATATTCAAGAGAAATGCGGGAATATTTTAAAATACTATTTCTTACAGCTTTGAATTTTGTATGTCAAGAGGCTTCTCTTTTGTACACTTGTGGTCACAACTGCTTTTTCTCACAGTCCACTCCCAAGTCTGTTAAGGGCAGCACCAAGAAGGAAGGATCAAAAAGGAAGATCAACATGAGTGGGTACATCTTATTTAGCAGCGAGATGAGAGCTGTGATTAAAGCTCAGCACCCAGACTACTCCTTTGGAGAGCTCAGCAGGCTTGTAGGAACTGAATGGAGGAACTTGGAAGCAACAAAGAAAGCAGAGTATGAAGGTAAATAAAACCTAAGATGCTAAATTCTTTTCTGCTTTTTTTTCTTTCTCAACGCGTTCATTACTGTTATTCAGATGACAGGTTTAATAAAAGAAGATATTTATGTTTGTGTTCTGGACGTACCTTAATGAGAAGTTCATTTGAGAGATGAGATGACTGAAGAGGAGCAAAGAGCATGTTTAAGTTATGTAGTGCACAACTGATAATTTAAATGTCTTTGCCACAAATAACCAAATGAACAAAGACCAAGAAAATGGGGACAAATTAGAAGTAAAGGGGCATGAAGTCCCTGGGCTGGAAGTCAGTTGGAAAATGGTTTGCGAAAGTTTCCTTAAAGGAGGACTGGGGGGAGTTTTGGACAAGAAGCTCTTCAGAGCTGTAGTGGCAGGTAAGAAGGCTTACAGTGGAGCGGGAAAAAGTTCTTTGATCAACGGTATTTGGAGTCCTAAAAAGCTTTGGTAGAATAAAATCAAGGATACAGAATCTGTTATGATACTGTAAATATGACCTATTGTTCAGTCTCTGTATTAATCAACTGTTGTAACTGATTTTGTTGAGAAATTTCATGTCCTGAAGTAAGCCTAGGAATATTTCATAGGCATGAGATACTTTAGACCTTTCTCTTTTTCTTTCTTTCTTTCTTTCTTTCCTACTGATATTGGTCATCGTGTTTCAACTTTATTTGATTAAAATAAAATACAATTGATCCTTAACAGCAGGCCCTTACCCAAGCCAAATACATTGGCTTAACATCCATAGTTACTACTCTAGTTAATAACGTGTCAACACTTCCAATTTAAAATCCATTTTTTTAAGCAATTGTTGCAATTTTATTGGAAGAAAATGCTACTTTGAATAGGAAAGTTTCAACACCCTAGAAAGTTACTGTCCCATTAAGTTTTAACTGCCTTTTTAAAACTGAGATTTGATAGGTTCTCTGCATACTCATAACTTAAAGACAGCTTTGATCTTCAGCCTAGAAGTTTGCATGCTATCACTTTCCACCCTCAGCTGTCTCGGTCTTCCAAATTTGCAGTAGTACCTCTTTGCAATTCTGGAGAGTAATATAGCACCACTCGCCTATGTGCAAGTTTTCTTTGGAAATGCCGTGAGGGGAAATGGTAATGCTTGCTCTTTGTGAAAGTACTATGGCCTTACTTTTTTCCTGTTGTAGTTTCTTTTTACACCCTTCTAAGTGCACACGGTATCTTTTTATTGACAGGTCCCTCCTTGCAGCCTAATTCTTAAGCAGCAGGATGGCTAGCATGTCATCGCTTCCTATCTTAGTTTGATGTCTTGCACTTCTGCAGGAAGGCATAGCAGTAACACAACAGTAGCAACAGTGTTTGTCCACTGTGTTAATGATTGTCTAAGGGCTTCCATTTTAATCATCTTTCTCACTTAAAATTTTCCAGAGCTTTTGTGCTTTGGGCTTGGTGGCTGCCCAGAACTAGACTTACATTTGTTTGGTTTTGAGGGGCTGGGATGGGGTTACAAAGCGTCCAAACTGTGGTTACTTACCATGTGTGAGAGGAGAGAATCTCCTCACCTTCCACTGTGACATTCACATGCTGTCTAGTGTGGATGTGCACCAGGGAACAGGCATGGCTTGACAGCTCAGCGAAAAAAGTGCCTTTCCGTGTTCTGGTGAAAAGCAGTTTGCATTTTAGATCCATTTTGACCCACTCAAAATGTCATTTGGTATATGTGCAGAGTAATAATTGTTTTTTAGCAAGAGTTGAGTACAAGAACAGGCTGCATGGGAAATGCCTGCATGGCTAGCTGCACTGTGAAAACTCTTCAAAACAAAATAAAATAGCGCACAGGATTGAGGCAAAGGCCTGTTGTAAGGAAAAGCTCTGTTCCAAGCAGAAAGTCTCTTCCCTGTCTCTTGAGATGTGTTGGAAATGTTGTTAGAATGACCTCAAGTCCTGGCCTAACCAATTTGGGTTTAGTACTGAGTATTAAGGTGAGTGCTCAGGGCTGAACTTTCAGACACCTGCTGCGGTTCCCTTTGGCAGTGTTGTTTCATCTGTTCCGGGGCAGTCATGGCATGGATAGAGACCAGGTAAAATTCCAGTACTGTCCTACATCGGGTCCTTTTTCAAAGCTCAGTGCTCCAAAGTCTGGTAAAACTGAACACTTAACAGTAATTCCTCATTCATCAGAGTGTCTCCAGAGCTTTGTTTTTGTCTGACCTTTTGGGTTTTTTAGCTGACCCAAAGTAGGTGAGAGTCAGAACAGCTGCTTCATCTTTTCCCAAAATGCTTGCTCTCCTCTGAAGAGGATTCTCTCGTTTTTCTACTTCAGGATCCACCTTTATATGTCTTGTGTATTTTGTGCTCGATCATATATGAGTTGCCTGTAGTAAATTTAGGCGTTTCTGTGCGTCGTCATCGCTTCCTGAAATGACAGAAGTGAAAAGAAGCAAGGAAATGCCTCTGGAAATGCAACTGGTCTTTCAGTGCATGGAAGTAGTGCTAGAAGCTCAACAAACAGGTCCTACAGAGATGAATGACAGACATTTGAAGTCATATACTAGAGAAAACGAGTAACATTGGCAGGATGCCTAACTTAATCTCCTTGATGAACAACTTCTTAGCCTTTGTTTGACAGAGGACCTTGATTGCTGTTTTAGTGGCAGTTTTCATCTTTCACCACTGCAAGAGAACTTCTAGCTCTGCATTCAGTTATTAACATTTGCTGGAGATGTATGCTGCATTCATTTATTCTTTGTTGTTCCTCATTGCGTCAGTCAGATACAACGTTCAGAGTAAACAAATGAGCAACTTGCATGCCCCCAAAGCACCTTGAGTGGGCATTCGGTATATCTCCTTTTTTTGTTTGCTTGGATTTTGGTTTGGTTTTTTTTTTTTGTTTGGTTGTTTGGTTTGGTTTGTGGTTTTTTTTTTTCCTTTCTTTCTTCTTCCCATGACCCTTTGCCCTTAATATAAAATTGTCCTCTGGTCAGATTCCCCTGGAGTAGATCTTTTGTTCTTGCAGTCACAGTGAGACACTTGATTGAGATAATGACCAGATTCATCGTACAAAGGACACACATGACCTCCAGTGAGCAGCACAATGTGAGTTAGACATCTTCAGCAAAAAAAAAAAAAAAAAAGCTCAAAGGGGACTAAAATGGGGAAAACAACAGAAAGAGGCAGAAAAATATTTTTGGTTCATCAAACTGCTGCTTGTTATGTTCCAAACACTAAGGACCTATCTACACTAGGGAAACTTTGCAAATGCTCCCAACTTTGCCACCACTTTTCAGCTGCATCAGTAGTAAAACATATTGGGGAGCCCCAGAATAACCGGGCCACCGGCTGGCACTGCTGTGTGCTGTTTGCATCTCACTTCAGGGCACGTCTGGTAGACATGGTGCTTAAAAATCCCCGCAGCAGCTGGTAGCGGGTCCGTGTGAGAGCTGCTGGCCTTGGCTATAACTGGTTTAGCTGAGCCAGTGGTGTCAAAAGAGGGAACGTTTTGCCATGTTTTCCTAGTGCGGACCGAGCCTAGTGCTGGACTGCTGCTTCATGTTGGTAACACTGGTGTTATTATCAAATTTGTTCTCTGACTTTTTAAATTTTTATTTTATTATTTATTTTAATTTTTTTTATTATTTTTATTTTTTTTTTTTAGAAAAAGATAAAACTTTGTGGAATATTTTTCATGAAAGGTTCTCTAAAAGTCTTAGCTGCAGCCACATGAAATCAAATCATATGCTGTATAAAAAGATTCATCTGTTCTACTTTATATTTGACTAAACTATGCCAGTGTTTGACTAGTCCTTTTTAATGAACAGATAATATTTTGAAATTCTGGGTTACAAAACAGAACTGAAAATCTAAAATACTTTTACAGAGCGGGCAGCTAAAGTTGCTGAGCAGCAGGAGAGAGAGCGAGCAGCACAGCAGCAGAATTCCTCCCCCCGGGCAGGCACTCCTGTCGGGGCTCTTATGGGGGTGGTGCCGCCACCAACACCAATGGGAATGCTCAATCAGCAGTTGACACCCGTTGCAGGTAAAACGTAGGAGCTATGACCATTTTTTCCTCATCCACTATATCAACCCCCTTCATAACTCTGAACACTCTCTTGGGTCACTTTGTTCTTACGGAAGAAAAAGCTCAACCTCTTCAGTCTTTCTTCGTAATGAGTATACGTAAGTGCAGCGGTAGCCTGATAGTCCCCCATTACTTGCTCCAGTAGTGAGTAGCCTGTTGAAAACGCAGGGAAGAAGGGTTCTCCTCGTGCAGTAGTCCTGTTCTGTTTGTGTGCAGTGGTGTTTATTCACTCTGCTTTGCAGAGTTCGTGTTTAGCCCTGCTACGGCAGGCGGGGAGGGAGCTAAATACTCTCTTAGTGCATGCAGCATCAGTGGAAGCGGTAAAGTAGGAGGCAAATTAATTATTTTTGTTTATTGTCAGGAAGGTGAGAGGCAAACAGAATCCAGATTTTAAATCCATGCAAAAGTATTACAGAATTGCCGATTAGATGCTAGTAAGCAGAGCAGACTAGGATCTAGAGCCATTGCAGAAACAAATACAAAATGCCACCATTGCCGGGTTTATCAGGTGTTTTTCAGAATAGAACTGAGCTTGGAGAACTCTTCCGTAGGTCTCTGTTGCTGGGTGTTGTGCTCGTTACCAGTTGTAATCTGACTTGAGTTCATAGGGAGTATGCTTGGAGTAAGTATTTTTAGGATCAGATCTGAAGACATCAGCCATACATCGGTGAGAGGATTAATTAGGTATGACCTGATAGGTTGTTTTCCTTCCCCCATTTCTAAAATAATTAGATTACTTCAGTCAAGGTCAAAATAGTGTCGAGTAGGTAAAAATGAGTACTTGGAGGTTTTTTGGTTTGGGGTTGTTTGGTGGGGTTTTTTTAACTTTCCCTTAAGGCATTCCAATTATTCCATTTATTCTTTTGCCATTTTTCTTTTTCTTTCCCGTCTCTCAGGCTGTGGCAATATTTAGAGCTGACAGCCTGAAGCATTTTTCATCATGGTCTTGAAATCCCTTTTCAGTAAATAGGTTGCATGGATGTTTAAACTGAAGGCACATTCCTTATTTGGTTCGTGATCTCCAGATACAAAGCATTTGTTTACACTGAGTTGCATTTTTCTTTTGGTTTTTTTCCCACTTTGTTCTTGATAATTTTCTTCTGACCTATTTGCAGTTGGTGCTGGTTTGTGTGTACACATATCTGTGCATATAGTAAGAAAAAACAAACCCCAAGTTCTCCAGTGCTGATCTTTTTTGTGAGTAACCTACTTCAATCTAGAATATGTAGAAACGTCATCCTCTTGTGGTTGTGTTTTCTTCGTTTGGTTCTTGGTTTTTTGGCATTGAGTTGCTTTTCCAATTTTTGGAGGTAGGTGTTGATGGGCAGTAATACTTATTACTAACGCTTTCTTAAGACTTCCAAAAATGTGCATTCTGCAAACTACACGTGCTAATTTACTTCCTGCGGCAGCCTCCTTAAAAGCAAAGCTGTATTTAAGACCATCATCTTATTCAAGCAGTTAGACATTCAAGTCTCTTCACTTTGGTATTGTGAAATACTTCCTTAGAGTGAATGATCAAGTGGATCTTTTTTAAAATCTTTCTATTTTTGTGGCCTATTTGAAAAACACAGTCTTTCATCTTTTAGTTTCCACAAGTCTTGCTTGGAAGTGTCTTACTCTGTTAAGACCTCTTTCACATCCTTCTCCATCATTTGATTGCCTTTCTCTAGTTCGGAGGACTTCTTTATGGCCCATGGGTCCAAGAAATCTGCATACCTTCTGAGATGCGTTTCTCTTAGTGCGTAGTGCTCTAGTTTCTTGTAAATTTAGGCATTATGAAAGTTTATTTAATCTTACATTGTTACAGTAAAAAATGAGAGAACAAGTAATTTGAAGGACCTCATACATTACAGCTGTGGGAGCTGGAAATAGTTTGCCCATGTTTACTGGTTTAAAATCAAAGTGCTAACTCATGCATAGGGTGTGAAAGTGGCTGCACTTAGATCCTTGTGATGAGCTACAAGAACTGATTTCTCATGGAGATTTGACAATAACTTTATTAATCCAGCCAGTTATTGAGTGATGGAAATGTAGAAATGGGCTTTCATGATTGATAAATGTGGCTTTGTTTCATTGGAGTTGTTTTGTTTTGTTTGTTTTAAAGCTTCAGAAGTGTGTGTAAATGCATTGAAGATGTGATTGCAGCTCAGGGTGCACTGGAAGTACCAGTCAGTTGCTACAGTGAAAACCTTTTATTCTAGGGATGCTTTTGTTGGGTTTTCTTCTTTTAATTTTTCCATTAGAAATACGGATTTCACTATGTTAATAAAGAGGTACAGATGAGCTTCCAGATATTTGAAATGGGTACCTAAGACCTATTTAATAACTGTCAATCTAGGTGTCCTGTGGACAGCGAAGGTTTCAGGGAGATCAGTTCTTTATTTTTTCATTGTTTGCTCCATGGAAAGCTTTTGGAATTACAGGTTTCTCGCCTTTGTAACTCTTCCTGAGGAACCGACAAATTTACCTTGTATTTTGGAGCTACTCGATCTGTTTCAATCCTGAGCTCATGACAGCTTTGTTCTCAGTCAGAGCTGCTGTGAGGTTTTGGCCAGTCTTACTCCAGAAATAACTGTTCTGAAAGTTTCTTCTATGAGTTACTGGGAGGGTGGCAAAGACTCGGTTGGTGGTTTCTTGGAGCAGACTGTTAGAAATGCAAAATCACTGGGGTTTCTAATTTACCTCATCTCTCCAGACCTGCTTCTGTCCTCTGTCATCTTTTCATTGTCTTTCCAACGCTTTTCCTTGCTTACCTGACAACACGTCCATTTAAATTAAAAAAAAAACAAACTAGAAAGCAGGTGAGGGACAAGCAAGTTGTGTTCCAGGACCTAATAAACACAGTGCAGTTATATTGTGTAGGTTCACCTCATGGATAGCAACAAAGCTCAGCTAAAACCAGAAAAAACTAAATTGTCTTCCCTCACATGCAGAAAATGAAAGTTATGAGCAGCGGCTCAATACCATCTTCATGGTATCATTGATTTTCCTATAAAGACACCTTAAAAACATTGACGGTGAAATTCCGTGAGGGACTGCAAGTGCTCCTTGTGAGTCCTTTTACTTCAGTCTAGTGCCGTGAGTGTAAGTCACTGCAGCTCAGCACAGCCGGTGCTGTCAGGTTTAAAATTTGAATTACTTCCTTAGTTTATACTGGAGATGGTTTAATAAAGTCACCCCTGTCACTGCCATTAAAGTGTGCGAATGTTCTAGAGCTTTTGTGTGTTAATTTTGTGTATGAACTGCAGAAAAATGTACAGGGTTTTTATTTTTGTACCGGTTGGGTTTGATGTCCGAGCTAGCCCACGTAGCAGGGCTGCACGTGGAGCTTGTGTAGTTAGTGCTGTGTTCGTAATCCGTATGCAGATGGCAGAGCTTGAAGCTGTGTTAAAATTGCTTGTGTTAGTAACATTTAATTGTGGCTGAATTTATTCCTTGTGTTAACATATCTGAATATTCAGCGTTTATTGCCCCATGAGAAACATACGAATACACTAAATACTAATTCATCAAAAGTATAGTGATTCATATTTATAACTTTTTTTTTATTTTTAAGTTTCGTTCATTTTTGCAAGATACTAATTGTAGTATCGTCTTGCTGTACTAAAGGTGCTTTTTTTTTCTTTTTTTTTTTTTTTTATTTGTCTGTGGATAGTGCATGTCTTACTGTGTAGATCATATTGCATGTTATTGATGCATGTTTGAAATTTGTTGTGTCCTTCAAGGCATGATAAGTGGCTATCCAGCGGTGCTGCCACCTTTGCAGGGCCCAGTTGATGGCATTGTTAGCATGGGCAGCATGCAGCCACTTCACCCAGGGGTGCCCCCACCCCACCAACTTCCGCCAGGTATGCCAGGCATCCCAGGCATCCCACCACCCGGTAAGAATGTCATCCTCATTCGCTCCTTATTTCATTTTCATGTACTTGCCGTTTAACCAGTTGTTACAGGGATTATCTGCAGCTTGTTTGGGTCATAGCTTTTGTCTCTGGACATCGCAGGTTTGTTTAGCTGCAGCGCACACGATGCACTGCTGAATATACCAGGTAGATGCAAAATGTTGGCAGAACCAGCATGTCCAGTAAACCAGCAGGGAAGGGTTACTGGAGAAACGTGATGCTGCTCCAGCAGTAGCTTTGCTCCAGCCAAAAACCCTGACAAATGTGCTTGAGTTTATCAGAGGTCTGGAAAGCTGAAATCAGCCGATTATATCCTTATGGCATTTCAACAGCATCCTTCCACTCCTCCTTTTCTTACATAAAGTGGGCATATAAATGAAATTTATTGCTCTCGTTCTTTACCAATTTTTTTTTTTTTTTTTGCTATGTTAATGTTTATAAACAGTCAGACTGCACTGAAATGAACCTGGTCATGGAAGACCCCTTGGCCACTGGGGCACTGACATGTGTTACTATAAAACAGTGTTCAAATTAAACTTTGGTGATAGAACAGTAACTGGAAACATTTGGGGATAAGGTGAACTCGGTATACTATCGTGGCCAAATTTTGAATTGACTTTTGAGAGCATATCTACTACATGTTTGCTAATTTTGCCACACTTTTAATTAAAAGTGAGGCTGAACGAATCATAAACATTTTTCCAGTGTTAATGCCGTTACCATGTCCCCGTTATGGGCACAAATGTTCATCTGCCTTCTCATCCTGTTTTCTGCTGATTCTTTCAATTTTTACCTCGGATAACTCATGCCTATTTAAAAGATGTGCATCCCGTATGTTCAGCAGTTAAACAAGCTGTGGACAGCAGCGGTCTCGTCTGCCTCCCTCTACCCTACTTGCAACTGCATTTATCAGAAACTCTATTAAGACTCTTATCTGTATCTGAATTGTTTTGGGTTGGGGTTGGGGGTTTTTTGGTGGTGTTTGCTTGGGTTTTTTAAAAATCCATCAGTATTAGGTGTGCAGCTTGCAGCTTCGCTGATGTGTGAGATTCACCATGATGTCACGTAGAGGGAGTAGGAAATCAGCTGCGTGAGCCTGTCCCCAACTCAACAAGGCAGTGACATTAGCACACATCAGCAATGTACAAATGTTTGGGAGGTGAATCCAGAACAATGCGTTTATTTGAAGCATTTTTCCCACTGGAGAAGTGGGCTGCGTGTATGGTGTTTCAAACTGAGAGGATATGGATTAGGGGAAAAAAATAACACCTGGGAATGGAGGACCACAGGTGAAGTGGTGCTAAATTGGGATGGGTGGGCTGAGGGTGAAGCCACGCTCTAGTGCTGGAAAGGTGAGGGTGCCCTCCTCCAGACCTCTTCGCTTTGTACCAAAAAAACCCCCATAAAATTAAAAAAAAAAAAAAAAAAATCCGTGCCATATTCCGCAACTTGGATTATCAATGGTTTTCCCAGCTCCTGACTTGCTGTTAGTACAGATGCATTTATAACGGGGGCTGTCGTCAAATGGAAAATGCCTTTGAAATATACTTTAGTGTGCAAAATGCAGAGACACATCTTTCGATCGCTGATACAGAAATCTGCATGCAAATTAAACCCTCAGGAGTAGCAAAGTTAGTTTGCAGCTTTTCCAATAAATGAATACGGGAAGTGGCATAAACAGAAGGAAAACCAGCAGCACGTGTAACTGTCATTTTTTCAGACTGCAGCATCTGTATGTAAAATATCAGGAACTGCATGACTCTCATTTAGATTTGTAAATTTTTGTATGTAAGACTGACATGGGTGTTACGTACTGCAATAGGGAAAAGCCTCTTAATATGTTTGAGGGAAAACTAGCAGGTTTTTTGTTTTGGGTTTGTTGGGTTTTTTTTAATTTATTTCATGGGTCTCATATATAAAACTATTTAAGCTTAACCTGCAAGTTGGGGTTTATATTAGTGAGATCTAACATAATTTGTGCAATGGCTTGGATTTCCTCCTGGTGTGAATGTATTTTATAAAACTGAACGCAAGGAAATGTTCAATGTTGCTAAAGCAAATCAGCATTTCCTTTCTTAAATGATTCCAGGAAGATCCTGTCAAGCAAAGTTGTATATTATAAATGGGAAAATTTAGTCAGGCAGTCACTATGCAACATGAAAAAAACCTGGAAACCAAAAATTATTCACTTTGCATTTCTTTAATTAAATTAATTTAACAGGCCACATATCAATGTCCGTTAGTTGTCATGTGGGCGCTTTTTTTTTTTCATTCAGAAACTTCTAAAGTGTTTGGGGTTTTTTTATTGGGGGAGAGGGGGATATTTGAATGTTGTACATCTGCTTAAAATAACTGCAAGCAATGATATAAAAATAGAAATTTTTACTATAGAAGACCAAAAAGGTATTTGTCACTACTCTGAAATAAGACTAATTATTTTATATTTTGGAATATAGGTGTTATAGGCCAAAATGTGACCCCCATGGTAGGCACTCCAGCACCCGGAGCCAGTCCTTTTGGACAGCAGGTGAGTCATTTTTGCTTTATTTATCAGGCTCTAAGGTTCTGAATTAGCATTTAAAGAACATCTCAGTTTAAGACAGGTAGGGATGCACTTCACCTTTCCCGGGGAGAACGTAAACCAAATGTGCACTGATGTATTTAGAACCAGTTAGTATCTTATGCGTAGAGTGTATGTCTGTATTTCATGGTTGAATTGTTATTAGACTAATTAGGTTCTGCCCAGTGGGAGAACTTCTGCAGTGTAAGCAAGACAGTGGTTTGGTTTGTTTTTCTGCTACTGAACTAAGACGAGTCATTTCAACACAGTGTTAAACTGCTGATAATTTAGGTTTTGCATGCTTTGATGACGCAGAGAGGATACTGTCCACTTTCTCAGCCGTTGATGAGTGGACAAAAGCTCTTTTCTTTGCTCCTATATTTCACAAACAGATGAAGCAGGTGTTCACTGGCAGTTCAGAATTTGTGAGTCTGGTTAACAGTGATGATCAGATGTTCCTGTTCAGTGATGAGGCTGAGTTCCAACACTCAGATGAAGTGTTCAGCATATTTCCGATTTTATTGACTAAATTTATTTTTGCATCATAAAGAGAAATGTGATTTTTGGCTAGAGGGTATAAAGAAAACCAGAAGTTGAATGAGAAAGTAGTGAAGTGTATACGTCATGACATTGAGTTATTCCAGACCACAGGCTATCTGTGCTAGGAGTTCTCAGTACTGCTACTTAATCACGATGGTGGGAATTCCTCTGTGTGACTGTGATTTTTAATATTTTATTATTATTTTTTTTGGTTTGTGTGCCTGCAATTATTGCCTGACAGCAATTAGCATTTATTCTGTGGAAGTAGCCCAGTCACCCAAGGATCAGGGTCAGTTCAGGTTAGATGTTTTAGAGATAAACCCTGCATTTCACAGACCATGTAGTTTATGATCAAATGAGAGAAAACATGAAATAAAAAGGAGACAAAAGGAGTAATTAAGGGTAATAAGAGAGAGGAGAAATGGTGTTAGTAATCAGAATATGTTTACATAGATAAGAAATGTGAGCAAAGTTGTCTGTTAAACATGAATATGGTTTGTTTGCACTTCCTCTCTCTCTGCATCTTGGTGACCCCAACAGATAGCCCTGACCAAAGTGGGTGTCTTACCAGGAAATTCCTTATGCGTTTGCTGATAACCTGTCAGAAAGCTCCATTGTATGAGGATGACCTGATGCGCAGATATGAAGCGGCTTCCCTGCAGTTCCCCCAGATGTGATCTCTCCATTGCTTTGTCATTGCAGATAGGAATCCTTGGCCCGCCGGGACAGCAGGCACCCCCTCCGTATCCCGGCCAGAGCCCAGCGAGTCAGCCAGTTATGCAGCAGCCCACAACTCCCATGTTCGTCTCCCCTCCACCAAAGACACAGAGGCTTCTTCATTCTGAAGCCTATCTGAAATATATTGAGGGGCTTAGTGCTGAATCAAATAGTATCAGCAAGTGGGACCAGACCCTTGCAGGTAAGGCTTTTGATACAGAGTGGGATGTTTCCAGACAGAACGCGCTTCTTTGTGACCATTAATATTTTTTGCTTTTAGGGATAATGCTAAATAAATCTGCTGCTTACTTAATAAAATGTACGCGCGCAAGTAATTGTTAAAAACAAATCAACAGACTGGGAATATATATGTGATCAGCAGGCTAATTCCATTGATGTATAAATCTAAGAATCAATTGCATGGGCTCACATATTAAGGGTAAAAGTTATACTATAGAATTATATTCACCTTTTTCTAGAAAAATTGTGGAGAATATCAAAGCCAGTAGGTAATTGGACCATTTCTTGACCTTCCAGCACGAAGACGAGATGTCCACCTATCAAAAGAACAAGAGAGCCGACTCCCTTCACACTGGTTGAAAAGTAAAGGGGCTCATACCACAATGGCCGATGCGTTATGGCGTCTGCGAGACTTGATGCTACGAGACACCCTTAATATCCGTCAGGCATACAACATAGAAAATGTTTAGTCGCATAATTGCTTCTTTCTTTGATACCGGCATATAAGGAGTTTTGTGGAACAATAGCTGTTTTAGTTACTGGGTGGGGAGAGATAACCAACAATAATTTGTATTGCATTTTACTGTACATTGCAAGACCATTTTTATATAAGGACACTTTTAATAAGCATATTTCACTTTTTGTTATATTAAGTTGACTTTATCAAATACACGGATTTTTGCATATGTTTCCTTTGTTTGAAAGGCGATTTCATAATTGGTTAAGTGTAGTCGAGGATTCATCTTTCTTATACTTTATTGCTGAGAATCTGATGCCATTGTTTTTATATAAAAGAAGAAAAAAGAAAACAAAGTACTTACAGATTGGTACAATGGAATGTGAAATTAGTCATAGTTTACATCTTAGAAGAATGTGTGTACATGTGCTTGTGTGTGCTAGCCACTTCCAGCAGAAATCTCGCTTGGATGTGAACAGGGAGGATCTCTTAACAGAAGCTGAAGGTAAGATGTGCATTGACGCTAGGGAAAAAATGACATTTCAAGTCAATACCAAGGCAGCTGAGTGGGCCACAGCAATCACGGAAGCGCTAGTGTGGACAGGACAAGGGTGTCTTGACCGCTAACGTTGTCCAGTCCTGTCCAGTTACTTCATTGTGTAGCCAAGGCCATTGTGATCCTAAATCAGTAACAGAATACGCGTACTGGCATGCCCTTAGAAGGTGAAATGTTTCATCTACCATGACCCGCTTTGCGGGTTCTGTGATGTCCCTAACACCGAGGAGTGGGAAGGGGAAGCTTCCTCCCTAAGCGATTCCGTCTGCATGTGGGAAAGGCGTGCAGAACTTGGAACCAGTTCAGGTCTTGGAAGGTAAGTTAGAGGAGAAGGCAAGTTGAGTTGTTTTGGTAGTGAAGTACCGTCATGTTTTCAAATTCACACATATTCTGTTAATGATTGGGCATTGTAAGTCATTTTTGTATGCTTTCTTTAAGCGTATTGATTTACCTTAAAGAAAGTTTTGCAATGCAAAGTTTGAGAAATTTGACACTTAACTTTAAAGTAAAATACTACTGTATGGCGTGTCTAAGTTCAGCATACCTAGTACGTTGGAGAAATAGAGTACTTGCATTGCAGTCTTCAGAGGGTTTGGGGTTTTTTTGTTTTGGTTTTTTTTGTTAGCTAAGTAAGGTAGGTATAGACTCTTGCCAAATTTCAAGGTTGTGACTTCCTTCTGCTAAAGACTTACCTGTCTTCGTAACTAACCAACCTTTTGGACTGCAAAACTATTTGTTTAAAGGTAAATCCTTCCATGTACTTAATTTTAGAAAAAGAATTAATACTTCTGGATTGCATTAAGTAACTGGGAAAACAATACTAATTTGAAAAAAATGTTGGCAGGAACATTGTCACTGCAGCTCAGTCCAAAAGAACTGATTTTCTGATACACTTTCATCTTACTAGTAGAGACGTTCATCATGTGGAAATGTTTTTTAAAGTCTAGTAGTACAGAACATTTTTATTTGAGTACATTTGGCAGAAGGTTAAATACTTTTCTTCAAGTACAGGGTATCTTGGGTTCTGTTTCACTGATGTAATTAATACTGATGAGGGAAAAGGACATGTGCAAGTATAAACTGTTACTTAATTTTACTGGCTAATTACTCTCCCTCTCCTGTTTCAATCCTCCAGTCATTGCACAGAAAACCATGTACTTACAAATAGGCACTTAAGGACAGTTTAGGTCAGATGTGCAATGGGCGTGAAGAAAATGGAGCTAAGCAACATATAGGGAAATTACAATTTTGAACTCTACAAGTAGCACACCTGTGGTACAGAAATTCTCTACTGGCCTTTGTAAATGACCAAGTTTATTAAATAAAGTAGAAGCTCAATAGTCTTGTACCACCCCCCATATATACAGTATCATCTTGAAATGTGTTTAAATTACCATAGGCTTTGCAATTTTTAGCCACAAAGATGGGATGTTGAAGCAAATCAGGCAGCAAATCCTCATTTTTGAGTATTTGGATTGTACTAATACACCACCAGATTCTCCTACTTCTCAGCATTAACAAAAATTACACCAAAGAACCTGGGATGGATTTTAGTTAAGTTATTGTTTTATTTATTTTCTTTTGAGGACTGGATGGGACTCCCTTTGGAGCCTGTGTAACTCAGATGTTTAATTTATCTGAAGGTCAGAGATGAGCAGACTTGCAGCACTGGCTCTCTCCTGCCTGAGCAGCTGAAGCCCTACTTTCCCTGCTCGTTCCGGTCCAGGAGCAAGAGATTGGAAGTGCAAACGTAACCTGGGTCCTCCCGCAAGGCAGTGCAGAGCACTACCGCTAAGCCACTGGGCTGGCCCTAATCAATTATTTTAAGCTTTGTTTATTTATTTCAAAAGCATGTCTCTGGATATTGGAGGCATTTCAGTCAATCGCAGTAAAAATTAGGATATAATGGCTATGGTCTAGAATTCAAAACCAGCAAAAGAAACTGTTTTCTGATTCTGGTTTAAAAAAAAAAAAAAAAAAAGTCTGTCTGTCTGTCGCTTTCTCTTTCTTTGTGGGTGTTTGAACCCCTCAATTGTTTTCCACTGCCATTCATTGTACTGGCATAAACAAAACTTTCGTATTAAAATAAAAGTATGTATGGGAAATGGTTGGCTTCTGTGAGAGTGGAAAATAGATTAATCTAGGACCGGTACTTTCATAAACCAGTTGGAGATGACTAATAATTATTTGTTCTCTTCCTCAGTCTTTCCCTTCCATGAGAAAATTTACTGTTTGTGTAAAAATTCAAAACGTTGATGTTGGTGACTTTTTTTCAGCGTATGTTTTCGGACCTGGTTAATCCATGCTTGGCTTTTCATTAGATCTTGTACTCCTGAAGGTTAAGCTGCTAACCGGGTGTATAACATGTATGTACCATCACTTTGTTTACCTGAGTCTTTTTAATTTGAATAAAAATAGTTTGCAAAGTGTTTTGGATTAACCAGGTTTGAGTGTCCCATCAAGAATTTTGATAGGATTTTATTTCAAGTAATTCTGGCTGTTGCTGATCCAGATTTTATCAAGTCCTTGGTACGTGCGTGCTTGTGTGTGGGTAAAGAATCCTTTTTATATTGTCCTGTGTATTGCAAGACATGCCTGGTAGGTGATAAGAACAGCGATGCTGAAAAATGTGATTGAAAATTGAGCTTGAAAAGGAGCATGAGCAGTAAACCTTGAAAAACATGACACATTCGGAGCAGGCTGAGTGGAGATGATAAGATTCAGTCAGTCCCAGATGCCCCCACGTTAATTGCCTTGAAAATAAACAGCAAGCCTTAATTTCCTACTGGAAGCTAACCTGGTTCGGGACTCTTTTATGTAGCTGTGTAGTAAAGGAAATATGGAAAAAGCATCTTTTAAACAATAAAATTAGAAACCAGAACAGAAATTTTCTTTAATACCACAAACTGCAAGAAAAATTAAGTGATGGCAACCTCCCAAGTCTCAAGGTGCCTCTGATGTAAAATTTACAAAAAGCCATTTAAACCACCAGAACAGATAGCGTTATATTTAATTAACACACATTCGTGTCTCCGACCCGGGGGATAAACGCTGCCTCTCTTGCAGGCTGCCAGCTGTACAGAACTTCCACCTTTCTAAAATCTGATGATCCATTTGCACAGAGGAGACTAATTCTAATCATCCTCCACATCTTGTTTGCTCACTTGGAGATACTGAAGATCATCCATAGATGTATGTAGCCCCCTCTTGGCTGCAAATGAGAGCCAATTTGGAGCGGTGCTTCAAAATGGCTGGGTACTCTGAACATCAAGAAATGGGATCTGATTCATTGATACATGTGAAATTTTCTGATTAATAAAATAAACCTCCTATTCCTTTTGCTGACTGCATTTTCTAGCAAGTCTAATTCGTCTGTCGTACAAAGAAACGACACAACAGCTGCTGCAGTGCAGTAGGATCTGGTGATCCTGGATAAAGAGAGTCCCAGTCTCGGTCAGGCCTCGGAGACACCATGGTCTCCTGCAGTTGGCCCTTCCTGTGCCAAGAGGGATCGGAAATCCAGTGCAGAAGTCTGGCCATGCAGATCGTCATCTCTTAAAGGGGGCAGCAGGAGAGATGGGAAGAGCAGCGGAGGAGAACGCACTGAATTACACGGCAGCACCAGTAACCAGTGTGGCTCAGCCTTGGACAAAAATGGTGAAGGATGGCTGGTCCTTCATGAAGTCTGTGTAGCTGTGCTCTACAGGGAGTGTCCAAATTCAGTTTCCATTGGATGATTTTGGGGAGGACTGTAATTAATCCTCACGCTTTGTGCCAAGCACCAACATCCAGTGACAACTTAAGGAAATTCCTCGGGACCAATCATCCCACCGGTGCCTGTGGTAAGTTTTAGCATTTTTCTTGGAAGTATCTGAGGCTGGCTGTAACCAGAGCTCAGGTACAGTTTGGTATCTGCGTATGAAGTCCAAAGTGAAAGTTCACCTCTACTGAAGATAGTAAAAGTTTTGCTCGAGGGAAGAATTCAGCAGTACATAACATGACTATTTTTTCCTTTTCTTGCGCCCTCGAAAAACTGGGACAAAACTCTGCTGCACCTCTGTGCCTGGGAGGAGTACAGTCCGGCCACATACGCACTTCCTTCACCAGAACGTCTCTTCAGTACTTCCCTGACTCGCCACACGTCTTTCAGCAGGCAGCACCCTTGGGTGCACAACAGCAGGGAAACGATCCTGTTCTTTCTACAAAATCATTCTGAATCGGTGGTGAAATCGTCCCTCCTCCAACACTGGGGTGGTGGGGCATCGCTCATACCTAAGCATTACCGTTTGTTTGCAGGTGACTATTTAGTGCTGCAGCTTTACCGAGTTGACATTGTCCATACTTGATACCTATATTGGCCTGACTTCTATAATTTGGAAAGCTTTCAGCAGAAATGCTTTGCTAATTCTCCTGCTGTGGCTGCTGCAAAGTGAACGCACGAGACCTCTGCTCGTCGACACTGAGCTGCGTTCTGGGCTGACACCAGCTGAACTCCCTGAAGAAGGAACGGACGTGCTCAACCCCAGAACTGGCAGGGGCTCAGCAGCGCTTAAACTGAAAGCTGTGTTCCTGGCTTGCTCCCGTAGTGCGTAACAGAAGCAGTGCTGCATTCCCGGTGCTGGCATGAGCTCAGAGCCAAAGGAGAGTTCTTGCTTCCTCCCTGTTGCCCACCACCACAGCAGATGGGTGGGAGAGAAGCTGGAGGACAGGAAGGAAATGGGGAGATGCGAGCCAGAAGGAAGATGGGAGATTGCTGAGATCACAGAACTGGGAGTCAGCAGGGAGAAAGCTGAGAGACCAAATGAAGACCTTGGCTGTTGAAGACTGGGTGTAGAGTAAAATTGATGCGAAATCCCCAAGTGTGTGTGGTGCTGCAAGGGGCTGGGCACTGGGGCCTTCCAGCAACTCTTACTTCCAGCGGTAGTGAGAGACCGGCACAATCGAAGAGTGCAGAAGGATCAGCAGTAGCAAACACATTGTGGAATCAAGAATACAGTCCAGCTTTCTAAATGCCAAGCTTCATGTTCTGTTGTAACAGGTTTGTGTTACCTGAAATAGTATGATGCCAACTCAGGGGATTTAATTCCTGCACTGGTCACAAAGACCAGAGGTGCAGAACTCCCTGACACCAAACTTCTTGTGAGTGACTGCAGCCTGTCTCACTTTCTGTTGTCCTAGCTGGAGACACCTACGTTACCTTCCAGACGTGCCTGGCGCTCTCGCCTGCAAATGGGCAACGGTGCTGCAAAATACGAGCTCTGAAATGAAAAATCGGACCTTGACTCGTTGCTGTCTGTGAAACACTCCGCTACTATTCTAGGAGTGCTAAGGGAAGCCACAGGAAGCTTTCACATCAGGCTCCTGAGTACTGAGAAATAACTAGGGCGGTTTAAAAATTCTTAAAAAAAAACAAAAATATTGAAAAACTTATTTTTTCTATGGAAACCAAGCATTGGCAGGAGAGTTCCAAAAGGCTCAGTAAGTAAAGGCAGATGGAGCTAAAGCTCAGCAGTTTTCAAAATCTGGCTTTTTATTAATGCTTTATTTTTTAATGTATAGCTACAGTCAGGATGTACTTCAGCACAATGATCTGCGACTGCAAAAAGAAGCTTCAGCATGAGTTTTGGAACTTGGGCTCTGCCTTGGAAGAAGAGTCAAAATGGAGGTTCTTACTACTTCTGAAATAAAGGTTTCCCCCACATAATTCACTTGCTGTCCAGTCAAAATAGGCAACGGCACGGTCACTTCTTTAATTCTCTGTCAATTTTTTAGTCCTGGAAACACAACTCGTCCTCCAGACCAAGTTCTTGGAAGACACAACACAAAGTACAGCAGTTACGCTCTGCTTGCAAGTGGAGTACCTGCACCGCAACACCTTCAAAACCACCAGTGTCTCTCTAGTTGGTGAAAAGTTACTTCTGTGGAAAAAGGCTGTTAGGTGATAGCACAGGAATGCATGCAAGTATATCAACTCCTTCGGGTTTTTTAGGCTGATCTTAAGAATTGGCTGCTTTGTGGAACCCTCAGCATATACACATACAATCAGAAATGAAACAATTACATTAATATCCAGTCCTCACTGATGATACCACACCAGTCACCCCACTGCATAGGGTCTGCCATTGCACATTCCTCTGAACTTGTGCCTGTTACCAGGTAAATGCGTCGGACTTTTTTTCTCCCCCAATCCCTCAGCTCAATTCATTGTAAAGCAGCAACAACGGCTATTACAGCACTAGTAGGCGGTGGAGCCTGAATGCACGGATGACTTTCCAAACACTGTGAGCTGAGTAAACACTGAGCAGTAAGTCTATCCTCTTTTTATCTAGTTAAAATTATGCTGCATTGCAAAGAAAACAAATCAGATGCCAGAGCAGTTTCTATCAGTGCAAAGGAAACTAACTAAAAATTACTATTTCCATTGTGCTGAGATATTATGTACATAATATGTATCACTTTTGTTGGTCTTGTCACAAGAACAGAGTCTCATCAAGCAAAGAAAAGCTGCAGCCAGAATCTGTTTACTCAGTTTAGTTTATTTAAAAGTACTAAAACATTAAATAAGTGGCAGAGGCCTAAACACAATGAACTTTTCACTATTCTATTTGGCTTAAGTACAAAATGTTAAAGATACAAAGTAAATGGAAGAAAAATAAAACTGCCAAAACCATCTGAGAGTACATTACACAAACTTGTGGATTACAGTTCCTCTTACAGAGACAAAATCTTCCCCTACCATCAACGTGGCAGTAATGCTTCTTTGGTATTAATACAGTCGAAGCATTCAGGACCTTCCCCTTGAAATGTCTCAGCTAAAATTAATTTTTTTCCATCCTCGCCTCGTACTGTCTTTCAGATCGTTTCCTACGGTAAACGTCATCTGCCAGAAAAAGATTTTTTTATATTAGTGCCTTCCAAGTGCAAGATAGTATTAAATGTATGAAGCCTGTCATCTCAATTTTTTCTTGCAGACACTGACTGACAGGCAACTTAAAATTCAAGCCAACACAAATTGTTATTACCACTTAAAAATAGCTCATATTCTCCCTCCCATCCAGGCTAAAGTTCTTCCCATCAGTCCTGATGAAGTGTTTTTATAGGAAAACTAAATTTCCAGTGTGATACAGTCATTTCTCGTCTCCTTTCCCATGAGGATAATTAAAAATACAAATGCCCAAACTAGCTGAAGCCAAAGGGAAATTAAATTATGGGCACAAAGTCAATGCCTGAGGACTGCCAGCATGGCTTCAGTATTTTTTGGGTTGGTTGCTTTTCTCTAAAATAAAAAAGCCGCAGGAATATACCCACCTTCATAGTCTTCCTAGTCGTGCTTCCTGCCTCCCCTCACCCTGATCACCCCAAAATATCCATCACCAAATAAAATTTCTCACTGACAAAAAAAAAGAGGTTATCGGTCTTGTATATTGTCACTTTGCATGGATTATGGAGTAGCAATAAGGCTAAACTGCACAATTATTATTACTGCAGTATAGTATCATTTAGGCATAGCTTTTTTTTTATTTTTTAAGAAAATAAGGCTCAAGCTGAAATAACAGCTGCTACACAGATGTTGTGCTTTTGTTTCTAATCTGACTTTATTTCTACATAGGTATGCCTCAGAAATATTAAACTGAAAAATCACAACAAACCCAAGCCTTCAGACGTGAGCAAAGAAGCAATTTTGTTTGCAGTGAGTTTGTCAATTATGGAAATTGTATCGAGCTGTTTTATCCTGCAGGAGACTCAACTGGATTTCCCATGAAAATGAAACTCTCACATTATTAGAGCTGATCCTTTTTCTTGAAGTACACAAAATTTTCTAGCAAGGTTTCTTAAAGGGAAGGATGCCACATTAAAAGGAAACGCTTTAACTTCTGGAAATTAAGTGCCATTAGTTAAGTTCTCATGACTCATTTCCATACTATTTGTCAATTAAAAAAAAGTCACCTTTCAGATGAACCCACACCTAAATTCTGACAACCTCGGCGATCTTTTTCAATGTAAAAAAAAAAAATCTCATTAATATTCTAAAGCCTTTTTATTGGAGGGGGGGTGGGGTGTTCTGCCCAGTGTCTTGTGCCGGGGAGGCACACCGTGGTGCGGTGCTTGCCTTGCCGAACACCTTTAACGCTCTCCGGGTGCGGACCCCACCATCGGACCCCGCCAACTTCTCCTCAGGGGGAACCGCAGCAGGTGCTGTGGCACACGGTACCGGGACAGAGCGGCGGCGGTCACTCAGCGGGGACCCGGCATCCCCCCCCCCCCCCCCCGCCGGGGATCAGCCGCTGCGGCGCGGCCGCCACTTACAAAAGGTCTCCTTGCCAATGCGGACGTTAATCATGAACCACTCCATCGCTCCCCCGAGGAGGAAGAAGAAGGGCAGGAACCTGTACACGCCGAAGCGCTGCTTCCCAGGCACCAGCCGCAAGAGGCGCTTCATCCTCTTGCTCACCAGCATGGCCGGGGCGGGATGGGCGCCTGCAGCAGTCCACGGACGAACAAGAAAACGGGGGGAGGCCTGTGAGAGGCGGAACGAGGCGTACAACGGCCTGCACCGCCTCGCGGGGCCGCCGCCGGGAGGCTAAGCCCTCCCACGCCCGCCGCGGGAGAGACCCAGGCGCGGGGCCGCAGTGCCCCACCTTCCCCCGGTTGGCTGGCGGAGGGGAGAGCAGCGAGCGGCCCGGGCCCGGGCTCTCTTCAGCGGCCATGGCGGCCCCTCGGCCCCCTCCTCCGCCCCCTCCCCAGCCCGGCGGGCGCGCGCAGCCAATCAGCGCGGCGCCTGGCGCGCGACCCCACTGCCGCGCGCCCCTCACCTCCAGCGCAGGCTCCCGGGCTCGGGAAGCGGCCGAACGGAAGGACGTGGTCCCCACCCACGTGACTCTGGCCCGTCTGATTGGCCGGGGCGGGGCCGAAGGCGGGAGCGAAGGCGGGGCTGNCGGGGATTGGCCGCCCGGCGGGTACCGCCGCGGGCCGGGGCGACCGGGAGCGGAGCGGAGCCAGTCCCGGCTGCGTGCGGGCTGCCCCCGAGGCTGCAGCGTCCGGCGGGACGATGGCGGCGCTGGGCACGTCGGTGCTGAGGAGGGGCGGCGGCGCGGCCCCCCGGCTCCTCGCCGTGGCCGTCTCCTGCCAGAGCTGCCGCCCCAAAACCAGCCAGTGCCCCGGGGACGGCGGCCACGGGCAGCCCAGGGACCACCACCCGGCGGCCCCCGGCAGAGCCCGGCGCGGCGCCGATCCCGGCCCCGTCGCGAGCAGCCAGCCGCTGCCGGCCGAGGGAGCCGACCCCAAGAGCTATTTGTGGGCCAGGTACCACGAGATGAAGAAGCTGGTCTACGGTAAGGGCCGCCTGCGGGCGCCGGGACTGCCACGTCCTGCCGCGATTGGGCTTTTCCTTTTTTTTAATCTTTCTGTTCTTCTTTTTTCCCCCCGCTCTTCGCATCTTGGTGCCTTTCCCAGTGCTGCAGAAGTGGGGATGTGCCCATTGCTCTGCAGCTGCCGGGGTTAGAAGCCTTCTCCCCGACAATGCCATCTGCACGTCTCCATCGTCCTGGGGCTCTCGGGGACGGTTTTATTTCTATTGAAATCTGTCCTTGATCTTCCTCTCCCCACCGTGGGCTTCCTTCTCTGAACATCCCTCGGCTGGTCTCAAGCGTTTGAGGACACAGAACGTGTTGGGTTTTTCACAACTGGCCTCCCTAACACGGTATCGTTGTGGCGAATGGTCTAAATGACGGGCTTTGTTGCATTTTTCTCTTCACTTGCCATTGGCTGGCATGTGGAAGTGTGGTTGAACTAGGACAAACAGACAGCGATGTTGACTGAAGCGGTGAGGAGTCCGGGGTCCAACTTGTAACTTGCTGTCAGCGCAAGGGTGAGCGTGGAGAAGACTGATGTTAGAGCTGCTAGGACGTCTCCCGATCCTGAGCTTAGTTCGTGTAACAGATGCGAAACACCTTTTACTCGTGTGTGCGTGCGTGCATGGTTTTGCTCCTCTGGCCAAGAAGTTACTTGGCTCCATCAGGTACATTGACATCTTGCTAAGGGAGGAGAAAACTCACGCCACTCACCAAATCTGTCCGTGCATAGAACAGGATTGGGGTCTTTTTGGCAGCAGCAGATCTCCACTGTATTAAACTTTCCTAAAAGTGTGAAAGAATAGCTTTTGTGGCTTAAGGGCAGGGAGGTTTTTCCTGCTGGTTTCTTGATTCTTGGAATGCTGAAGGTAGGCGCTGTAGAGTGCTTGCACTAGGAAGCGTGGCTTTGTGTCTGCTGTTAAATAGCTCTCCGTTTGCTTTTGTTTAACTGAGGGCTTGGAGAAGGAAGGCAGCCCGCCATAGGCATCTGGAAGAACCATTTCACTGTTCTGAGACTGGCAAGTTCTGTCATTCCTTCCTCGCCCATCTTCCAGTATATGAGCTTTGACACAAAATCTAATGTCCTTTGTGATGCGCAAATGTAAAGGAGCTGGCTGCTGATCCGGGTGCTCGGCCTGCTGCATCCCAGCTTTTGCAGGATGTGAGCTCCTTTGCCTGAGCTGCTGAAGGCAGTACAAGGTGCTGACAGAGGACAGTAGCTTCATGTTAAGTTTCTGGTGGAGGAGTGACTTGTGGGTTTAGCCCCACTGCTTGAAAGAAATTCCAACTTGCAAGACTTGTAACGGTGTTTGGA
Source organism: Aramus guarauna (assembly GCA_013400195.1). NCBI lineage: Eukaryota > Metazoa > Chordata > Aves > Gruiformes > Aramidae > Aramus > Aramus guarauna. The sequence goes on along the minus strand of VXBL01005648.1, from coordinate 39,188 downwards.
CCTTAATATCCTCAAAGACATTTTTTTTTTCTTTTCCATAGTGGTATTGAAACCGTAAATGCAGATATGTTGATGGGCTGTGTCGTGGTCTCCTGGGAAAACGCACGCTTTACTATGTGATAGATTGTGAAGTTCGTATTCATGTAGTTACACTTTGTTGGGATGCGAGAGATACAGTTAGCACTTGAGGTAGAGAACTAAGCAGCAGGACTAAATGCAAAACGAAGTTGGGTGAAGTAGCCCATGTGTTACAGAGCAGACTCTTTACAAAGCTATTAGACATGTTAAATAAGAAGGCCCCTGTTTGTTTAAAGAATAGCTCCCCAGACCAAAATTTCAAGACTGTGCTGTTACTCAAGTCTTGTTAAGAAGAGACATAAAGAGAGATGATTCCAGGTGGTTTTAATTGTTGCTTTGATGACTAAACTGAGTCGTGCAAAATGTGGCATCAGTCTGTTCCTTTGTTCTTGATTTCTAACTCAAATGTAAAAGTGAATGTCTCTCTCTGGTTGGGTCATGGGTTCGAAAACATTGTCATGTCTCAATACTCATTGGCATTGAGTTTGAGAAGACTCCTGTTGTGCCACCTTCTGCTTCCTTCTCTGAAACTCCATCTTTGTGAAGTCCTTTGTACTATATTGTCAGTTGTTGCTATTGGTTTTGAAAACAGGTGTTTGCCAGGAGAATTACGTGTTTTCAAACCAGCTCTTGCTTAGGACGTGATTTATAGAGCAATGTCACACTTTTGCGCAGAGAGGATTGCAGTGATACACGCTGACTGAGTTGGACAGGGCAGGATGTGTAGGACGAGAGCTTCTATGCAGTGAAGAGCAGTGGTGGTACAGGCTTGGTGGCCAGAACCCAGGCACTGGAGGTTCTTGACTTTGTAGGAACAGCACACATCTGTGTTCTGCCGGGTTGCGTGTGGTGATACAAATGACAGCACAACATAGCTACACAAAAGGTGCTTCTGAGGTAAAATCTCCCCTTAGAGTTGGCTCAAGAGAAGCTGTTCTCTTCATTATTCCCTCCTACCTTTTGGCACTTTGATTCTTGGGACCGAATTTCATTACCTATAAGAATTTGAGAATACTGTTTCCATTTTCTTTGTTGGTTTTTTTTCCTCTGCCAAAAGGAAAGGTATAATTGCATTTGTCAGAGGGGTGGTGTTGGGCAAGACCGGCTGCATTGTGGTTTGCTGGCATCTGAAGTGTCAAGGAAGGCTGATACGGTCTCTCAGTAAGGAATGTCTGAAGTCTTGCACTCCAGGAAACATCCAATCCTGAAACTCAATGGAACTGGCCAAATGAGTGAGGATTTGGCTGTAACGAAGTTTGTTTTTTCCTAGATCTTTCGAACTTGTAATCGTGGCTGCAATAAATCAGCTTTCCTAAGGAAGCTTTAGAATAACTGTTAACTTCATGCCTCTGCTTGACAAGCTCGAGTGTGGTTAAATGTGAGAACTCCTGAGAATAGGGACAAGTTTGCCGATAGCAAGAACTTGGTTAGGCATTGATAACACTGAGGGTGTAGCTCAGAGGTAGTCCTTGCTCTTTTTAGTTTGTGTGGATCAGGAGATACCTTTGCATCTAAATAATGCAAGCTGCACTCAGCAACATGTGCCTATTGCATTTGGAAATGGGAAAGAAGAAGGCACCCCTGCGTCATCATTGCATCGGCATATCAGTATCGTTCTTTTCCTCGCTAGTATTACAAAGAAATTAGCGCAGATGTCTGCTGTGCTGGACCTCTGGGAGTACAAAGCGTGTGAGAGAGGGGTCTGAGTTGCCTTTTTATGTATTATTCCTCACTAACATGCTGGATCTGAGGCTGAGAGAAAAGGAGCGTTTCCTGCATGATGCCTTTGGTACCCCCGGGAGCTCAGAGCAGCACGGGATGTACTTGGCACCTCCTGACCAGAGCGTTTTTCACATCAGAAGGGGCCATATGGTGTCTTGGCGTCTCTAACCATTGCTCACAATTAATTACCTGCTTTTGTTTCCATCTCTGCTGTCCTGTTGGGGATTGAGTGTTAATTGCTTTCTAACAATGTGGGCTGTTGCCTGGGAAGAGGCACTTGTGCTGTCATGAAGACATCCCGATTTAAGCAGCTGTTCAGGGCCTCATAGTAGTAAAATTAAGATGTTGCGTGTTCACCTTGCATTTACACCCGAGTGTAAAAAATGCATAAGATCAAACATGCTTTCTTGTGGTCTGCCTCTGTCTGAGTTTCATCATGTACCATGGATATGCAGACACTTCCCTTAAAACTGTCAGAGTTGCAAACCGGAGCAAATTGTGCAAGTGTGCAGATTCCAGGGGTTTGTGTCTATTGCAAGAGCTGTTTTTTCCTCACTGTGCTCAGATGTACGCACACCAGCTCTCCCTTAAATCATACTTCCTGGGTGAAGGGCTGAGTAGACAGTGACTAACGGTGATATTGTCTCCCTTTCCAGTTAGGACCCAGATGGAAAGAGTAGCTGGGACTATCATTCTTTTAAAATAACCAAAACTGGTTTTCATTTTGGTTCGGGTGGGATTTTGTGGGTTTTGTTGGTTTTTTTTCTTGCTGTAATTTATCATATCTGTCTAGCAATCTGTTTTGGTGTCTTGACAGAGGAAAAGAAAATGGCATCTTCATGAGCTTCTGGAGGGTGTTGTCTGTTTTGACTCCGTGATTGCCATGCAAACTGAGGGAAAGATCCCTGGCAGATTACGTGCTGAANAAAAAATGGCATCTTCATGAGCTTCTGGAGGGTGTTGTCTGTTTTGACTCCGTGATTGCCATGCAAACTGAGGGAAAGATCCCTGGCAGATTACGTGCTGAATGTCAGCAGAGCAGCAGCGCCCAAGTCCGCAGCTCAGGATTTAATTAAGCACTCACAATTTGTAACCACCCAGGTGATGGTCTTAAAAAAAAACCCAAAACCCAAAAACAAAACAAAAAAACCCCACAAAAAAAGCAAAGCAAACCAACCAACCGAAACCCCAAACTTCTTGAAAGCTGGCTCAGTGAGCCAGGCATGTTTGGGCTCTTGGATTGAAACCAATCTTGTGTGTGCTCCCAACTTCTCTTTCCTGATGTAGTTTGAACCTGCGGAGAGGCTGTGAGCATAAAAAGGAGATTGACACCAACGGCTCTATTGAGGAGGATGCTGCAAACGGACATTTACACTGACCCAAACGTGCAGCATGAGTCTCTGGACTGAAACCCAGAGCTTGTTCGTTCTCTCTAAGAGATCAGTGACTTTAAAACCACTTTAAATTTAAGATGGAGGATGACAGCGTGGAAAAAGCAAGCTGTCAACAAGCTGCTGCAAGTTTGGTTTGGTGATGATGACGTGTGATAGGAAACATAGCAAGGAGATTTGCGGTGCTTCAAAAAGTGCGTAGGGAACACGTGATGTGTAAGGCAATGGTGACAAAGCATTTTGGCTAGCATATGCATATTTCTTCAGCCTTTATGAGGTAAGACAGAACATGCTGTGTTAGTGACAAAATGTCTGAGTGGGGTAAAATGAGCTGGGCAGGAGGCTGTCAGAGAAGAGCGGAGAGGCTCTGTACATTTGAGGCTGGCACAGAGGAGTATGACTTCATGCAGTGGGTCTAAATATACTTCATAAATCTTACTGTGGCACAGTTACTCCTCATGCTTCTGATCACAGATAAGACTTGCTTCATGCGCTTGGCGAATCTCAGACTACCCTTTTACAGAATCATACCACTCCCTGAGCTTTTGCTGATTGTATTTTTGCAATATGTGGTTGCATCTAGATGGGTCTCGTGTCTTCTGTGAAAGGAGAGACGGAGTTTGGGCAATGGTGTTTTGCGCTGCTCTCAGACTATCAAAATGTGTGGTGATAAATCTGTTAGCAAATGGTGAATGCTGGAAGAGTGACCTCTCTGTAGGGATATGGTAGCAACAAGTGGGGTGCATTTGTCCCCCCAAAAAAGTGCTTTCATTAGGAGAGGAAAGCACCGCATATTTGCGGTGTGATGTAGTTAGAGTTGTGTTGTTTTCCTTGTGAGGAAGAAACGTAACACCCCGCAAATCCCAGTGTACGCTTAGAAGATCTTCCCACAAGTTATCTGGAGGTGAGGACAGGAAGCGGAGCTCTGTTTGTTTATGGAGCAGGGAGCATTTATGATGAGAGGATGAAAGCTGTGATCATCTGAATCCAATTTATGTTTCCCATCTCTTAAAATCCCACTGGAAAGTACTCTGATTGTGTCCGCTCTCATCAGCCTCTTCCAGGAACTTTGCCACTGGCAGAGTCACTGAAAGAAGGCTCTTGTTCCTGCTGGGTAGCCAGTAAGTCATCCCTCCCGCCTTAAAATACTGCTTTCTTTTCTAGTTGACCTGGTGAATTGCATTGGAAGGCCAAAGGAAAGTGAGCTCGGAGAGGGGGTTGGTATGTTTTGTAATGCTTCTGTCCCCTGAAATATAAGTATTATGATGCATCTGACTCCTCTGTTTCTTTGGTCACCTCTTTGGATTAGTGCTCGCAAATGTGCTTCGGACTTTTACCTAAATTGTGTGATCATTCCAAGTAAACTCTTTATTGGGAATGGCTGGTATCTCTTTCTAATAATATTTTTTTTGTTCTAGATTCAAATGAAACTTGGTTTTATAGCAAGGAAGCACTAAAGAACTGGCGCAGGGGTTCTTGCTAAAAGCCAAAAGTTAAGGTAGGAAGGGAAAAAAAATCCTACCCACCGATGCTGTGTAGGATCTGGAAAACGTCTGCACTTTTCTTATCGTTCAAGGAGAAAATTACCCGTCTTTGAGGGGGGAGGAAATGTCTCCTTCCCCTCTCTGTCCCCCAGCGTGGATGTGTCTAGGCAACCTACTACGGGGAACTATTTTTATTGCTCTTTCTCATCTTGCAATGGCCAGCTCTCTGGAGCGGGAAGCCTGGGGAGGGTCTGTTCCTGTCTCTCCCATTGTAGTGCAGCTAAGGCTCTGAAAAAGGATATACAGGTAGTTCAGCTGCTAGGTCACTTAACCCCCATTTTCCCAGTGGTCTGGGGAGCCAAGTGTTATTCACTAGAATCTTGACCGGTGACCGTGTTTTGAAGTGACAACCCACACTCAAGGACTGAGCTGTTTCCACAGCTGTTTATCAGAGGAAAGCAGATAACTTGTTGCTATCTGCATTACTCGTGCCAGAAGCAGAGCTCAATGTGTTGGGTTTTTGGGTTTGTTTTTTTTTGACATTTTGTTGGTGTTTGTACAAAACCTTGTTTTATCCTGCTGATTAATAATAAAAAGCCCTATTGGTACCCGCAGGATTGCTCTGTGAAGTCTGGCTGCTTCTGTGAGAAACAAAAAATGCTGAAAGGCAAACCTCAGAATTCCTAATTTGAGGTAATCTTTGAGGTTTCTCAAAGAGGAGAGTTAGCCTGTTTGTCTTGCTCAAGTTTTAAGTGAGGGGTGCCTGTTTTTCTGATGATACATTACCGCTACCTTTCACATTGGTGAGCGGGCTGAAAATGCAGCTGCTGTGAGCTAGAAATTTGACACTTCAAAATCTCCGGTCTGCTTTGCTTTGTGTAGGCCGGAGACCTGAGTACTGACACAAAAGGTTGGTCTTACTGTGAAAGTGGTTAGCACCATCACCAGACGCAGGCAGAGGTTTGGCAGTGTGTTTTTTCACAGGAAGGATTATCTGAGTGGGTTAACGGCAGCAGCCTTCGACAGCAGCACTGCACTCCTCTGCTGCTGCTGTGTGGTACTTCCAACTGCTGTCAGGTCCACAATGAAAAGTTGAAATGTCGGTGATCCTCTCAGTTCCTCTAACCTCTCCCCTTTCCCTTCTCTTAGATCTCCTCCCACCAGGAGTCTGCAATCTCCTCAACCCGGCCGCTATCTACGCTAACAACGAGATCAGCCTGGGAGATGTTGAGATATATGGCTTTGACTATGATTACACATTAGCACAGTATTCTAATTTACTACACTCTATGATTTTCAACACTGCCAGAGACATCCTAATAGAACAATTCAAGGTAATGATGTGCTAAGAATTTCCACTCAATTAAGCTTACTGCTGTCTTTGCAACACCCCAGACGTGCTTGCAAAATGCCGCGTTGTGTCAATTACTTGTTTTATTGAGATAAATTTCATATTTCACAATTGTTGATTGCAGAAAGTTTTGTATCTATGTGGAATTAATTTCCTTTGAGACAATTTACCATGTTCTGCATTCCTGAAGTTTTATAAATATGGAACAGGAACCTTAGTCTAGAAAGGTCTGGTCTGTTTTACCTACCCATGGAAATAATGCCTACAGAATTGCTGGTTCGAGGTACACATGGTGGATAAACACAAACCGTGAGCCACCACTGAAGCTGTACAGGACTTGACACGTGCGAGCCAGTGTGGATGAGGCTGTATAGCGTGTCCAGTAACGGACACCCTGTTTGCAATAGGTGACGAGCTGGTGCATTTTCTTCTTGTTATGTCTCTCTTTTTTTTTTTTTTTTAGAGGGGCTCTGCAATACCATTGCTTTGCCAAATATATGCATTGAATGGAGCTTACTAAAAGCATCCTCACTGCCTGAGTGAATCTGTTACGTTTTCACTATTGTCCTTTACATGAGAGAAACTAGTTTTGAGGATCCTGATCCTTTATGTCTTTCTCCATTCATCCACTTTCTTTGTTGAAGGGGCAAAATTAAGCACACCTGTTCCTTGGTCAGTTTATGTCTGGGGTGAGACACAGGCAGGGCTGAGCCAGCTGAAATAATTTTGTTGATAACCCAATGCTTACGCCTCTAACTGTGTCACTGTCTGGCTTCCCAGTATCCAGAAGGGCTTGCAAAGTATGACTACATTCCCGGGTTTGCCATACGTGGACTTCACTATGATGTACAAAAGGTAAGCTGTACAAAGTTCAGTCTCCTGGGCTCTGTCTTCTACTCCATTCTGGTTTTAGTGGAAATACTTTGTCATCGCTTACAATAACATCGATCACCAAATGATCAGTGAAATACATAGTCCGGGTGGCTCTGCTTTTAATTGCCTGGGTTCTTCCTGCTTATAGACCTTCCAAAGGAAAGATGTCTTTTGTGTTCGCATAGCCTCTAGCAGAATGGGACATTCTATCAAAGACCTCTGGTAAACAGCCTTGTCAATTTAAAAGTCAATTAATTCGACAAGCTAATTAATAGAAAACTTGTCTTGTTTGTGTGATTGTTTCTGTCTTTCAGGAAATTTAAACAACAAACCTCAATCTTGCATCTACAAGTACTTGCCCGGAGCAGAGGCATTATGTCTTACTCTAATAATAGAAATGACTTGTCAGAGAATGCTTTAGGAAGCCTTCCCCACCCCCCACCCCGAATAATAGGACTGCTTGGAAAAAGATCCAAGCTACTTGAGATGCATGCTTCTCAGAAGCACAGGCAAACAAAGTGCAAGCATTAGCTTTAACCCTTTTCAGTATTTTGGATGGATTCCCTGACAGCCTGATGCCCAGTGATGTAATGCTGCTGTGATGCAGCTGGGCAGTCAGGTGGGAGCGTAGCAGAGAAAGTTGCTTCACTGTAGTAGCTTTTCTTATGGTGAGCTTTGAGCAAATTCAGGGAAGCAGGCAGTACAGGCTGGAGTGCGTGTGCTGTTCTCCAGCAGTGTCAACAAAAGAGAATGAGGAAGAAACTATGTAGAGTTTTCCTGTGTCCTTTGTCCTAACTGCCGTGACAGCATGGCAGCAGACCACTCAGCCTCTGGCTTTACAAAGCAAGAAGTAGATCTGTGAGAGACTGAAGTTTCTTTCTCTGTTTAAATCTCTGGCTGATACATCAGAGCAACACAGAGGTGACTAGCCTAGCCAAGCGAAGCGCCCTTTGAATGGGTAGAAGGTGAGAACTCTCTTTTCTCAGGATCAGAGTTTGCAAAACACGTGAAAAACTGGGTAGTGCCTGCCTAAATCTTTCAGCATATTTGTCTATGCTCCTCACAAATTAGTGGGAGGTCTGCCCGCAGCGTAACAAGCTGCACTGATATGGTATCTTGATAAAAGAAGGTACCTGAAGGTTGTGAATGCTCAAGGAATCAATTACCTTGCACTGTGGTAGAAACAGCACAAATAATTTGATGCTGTGTCCTCACTTGAGTTGCAAAGCAATGCATGTTTAGCGTGAGGCTGCTTTCCGTGCCCTGAGAACTTGTGCTATGGCTTCAGAATGATGGATGGAGGAGAAGGGATGACACATGAATAGAGGAGTCTGATACGAAAGAATGCAAAGAAAGCTCTGATGTTACCAGCCTGGTGTGCTTGTGAACATCTTTGCTTATATGTTCTGTTGGGGAGAGGGAGAAGTGGTGGAGGGGAGAGCTCTTGGGTAGAGGAAACAACTGGGCGCAGCTGCGCACTAAACCAAAACTTGCCCGCTTAGTTCTGCTTAAGATAAATGTGAGGAGAAATAGATCTCTTGTGCACACAAAGCTCCTTTGGAATGTGTGTGCTTTTGGAAGGGAGATAAGAAGAGACTGTCTGAGGCACAGAAACATTGTTCTCTTTGTTTTTCAACTGCATCCCTGTCCACAAACTCTGGAGCGTAACAGACAGTGGTGTTTCGGCTCATAGAAAGGTGCTCTTTTTGCCACAGAGGCCAATAAAAAGTCACTGTATGAATGAGTATGTTTAAAAGCGGCTGGGGAATAAGTGCAGCTTGAAGTACATAGATGTGGGATGTTTATATTGAATTTTATTTTCTAAATATAATTTGTGTGGAACTTGAAACTTAAATAAGGTTTCAGCACAAACCTACCCAATTCTAACAGTAAATATTTATCCCTTATCACAGAGTCTTCTGATGAAGATCGATGCTTTCCATTATGTCCAGCTGGGGACGGCATATAGGTCTGTCAGTTCTGAAAATAATTTTCTAAATGCCCATATATGCAAAGGTGGATTACTAAACCTGAGTATATGTTTATGGCATATGGGGTGGTTTTTGGTTTGGTTTGGTTTTTTTTTTGAGCAGAGCACAGTCGCATCTGGCTTATCCTGTTTGCACTTGCTTCAAGGGCTTACCTGGCATATAATTGCAGGGAGTTATTTTTCTCAAGCGTTTCAAGCCAAGTGTGGGTGGAAAGACCTGGAGCTTTTTGTAATGGTTAATGATGCATCTGGTCACGTACCCTGCATGGTCTGAGTTGCAGCTACAGCATATCTGGGCTAATGTCAGTGAGCAAACAGTGCAACTAGGAAAGAACTCCTCTGTGTGTGGTCCACATACATACACTCCTGCCTGGAGAAGACAGGCCTGAATATCCCAGCAGTGGTCTGCTGTGCCTTGTCACAAAGCTAAGAGGAGAGCGGTTTGGATATGCAAATAAAATCTTAACGCAGTACAGACATGTCAATAAAGAAATGATGCATCAGAATCAGGGCTTTAAGGCCAAGGTTGTTCTATTTTTCCCTCTCTTCTCTTGTTTTCCAAGGAGAGCTGGGTGTGCTTTGGAATAAGTGGCTGAAACAGTGCAGAGCAAACTTTTCTCCAAAAAGTTGTGAGACTGGAGACTTGCCCCACAGTGGAGTGGGCTTGGTGTGTAAGAAGTAGTTATTCATAGATATCAGTAGCAAAACTCCTGTAAATCTGCATTGTATTTCCTGAGCATGGAAACCAACGTTTTCTTTTCTTGAACTCTGCCCTTTTGCTGTTAAGCTTCAGTTACAGTAAACACTCTAAGAATATTAAGAAGGGAGTTTCATAATCAGAGAGAATTGGCTTCTTTGAGTGCTAGCTTTTGGGGGATTGGGAAGGAGGGGTTGGTACTACCCTATATTTCACTTCAGCTTCATCAAGAGATTTTTAGCTAAAACACATTTAAACTTTTTTCCCTGTTATCCATTTGTAACTATCCTTCTTGAAGCGTCCTTTTCCTAAACTGTCCGTTGCTTCTGAGCACAACTGCAACAACTTTTAACTTCTCAGAGGCTGTTCCATGATTGAATAGTTTTGGAGAAAGGGAAAGTTGCTGACTGCTTGAGTTAACAGCCATCAAAAATTGTGCAAGAGGCAAAACCTGCAGCAGTCAGATAACCTGATGTTCACTAACGGTACAGCTCACCTGTGATTATGGTGTTTTGGGGAAAAACAGCGATCTCTGTTGAATGGTCTTAGCGAAGAACTTGTTTTGCTTAGGAAAACTGAATAGGAAGGAAACCCCATTTTCAGAAAGCTCTTTTCTTATACCTTTGCATGTAACGGTGATACACCTCATGGAAGCAACCTCTCCAAACCTACAGTTACCCGGTGCTGCCAAAGTCAGGTTGTGGGGCCAGTTTAGTCCAGCAGTCCCATCAGCAGATTGACAGCATACAGAGAGAAGCCTCTGCCTGAACTCTCTGCTGGAATGTGGCTAAAGCTCCTCAATTAACTTGAAGGAGCAAACAAGGTATCTGAAGAATGTCTCGTGAAAGATTTTATGTGAATCTTCAGAAACCATGGAGCTGTCAGGCTCTCTGGCTAGCTCTTTTGTGCAAGAGAAATTTGTGAGTTTTAGAAAGGAGCCTGTTTGTCCCACCTTCTCTTTCTCTGCAGTTTGTAGCTCTGTGCAGACTAGCGATTATTGACAAAGTATTTCTGTTATTTTGTGTCTAGGGGGCTCAAACCAGTGCCGGACGAAGAGGTAATCGAACTCTATGGTGGTACGCAGCACATCCCCCTGTACCAGATGAGTGACTTCTATGGCAAGGTATTGTAAGCCCTCTACTGCTATGATGCAGCAGCTCTTTTAACAGCTAGGAAAACAGAGTGGATTGTATGAGCATGTAAATAACTCCAGCCTCCCTTGGACTCCAAAAGGCTCAATCCCTAGTGAGCTGCAGTGTGTGTTTTTGTTCTAGTGGGAATTTGCCCCAGAGGTTATTTAGCAGTTTAGCATGTGAAAGCCATTTGCGAAGCATTCCTAAACACCAGGGCTATTGGCCTAGAGCTGAATGGCTCTGGAGACTGATAGGGAGATGTTTCCTGCTTGTTCCTTGGCCAAATCTAGCTCCCAAGATACCAGGGTAGCCTGCAGTGACGCTGTTTGCACTGAGTTGTGTGGGAGGGGGTATGTGTGTGTAGCAGCAGCAGGGTGCTTGCAATGCCTTTCTGTCTTTGGTTTTGGGTAGGAGTTTTTTCCTTCATGAAAGTGATCCCCCCTCCACACCTCTTCAGACCTGCTCAGTGGATATTATTCATAGGGCTGGCATCCATGAGTATTGGGGGTGTTTCTTAGGCAGAAAAGCTTACTGTTACAGTAAAGTACTGAAAGGCCATCCGTAGGAGCTGTAGAAATCCTTTGGTTGCCTGAACTAGAGAAAGGAGAGATTTTTCTTCCTCCAGTGTCTGTTATGGTGCAGTGGGCAAGCAGGGCAGTTCACATCCCTTTCCCCCAGAACTACTTTGTTTCTTGCCCTTTGCTAGTTCACTTGCCTTAGGGGAAGCTGGAAGGAGAAGGGCAGGCTTCCTTCCGCTGGTAATACCTCTCTGAACCTGCTGTGTGAAGTCTCCAGCGTGGTCATTTTTTTATTTCTCTCTCTCTCGGGAACAATTAATCTGAGTGGTTGCTTTCTGGATAAGTATTGCTCTGTTCATAGCTCAGTCTTGTTTCCAGCTTTGAAATAGGATGTTTCTATTTAAAATTTGATATCTGTCTATAAACTGCAGTCTATTAGCCTCTTGCTGTGCAACTCTCCTCACTACAGGAAAACGTGAGATGATTTCACCTTTCTTTTTAAATAATTGTAAATGAAATCTGTTTCGAGTTGTGGCTTTTTGTAGGACCAGGTGCTCATGCCAAGGTGCCTTTCTGTGCTGCTTTATACATACCAGGGGTTTTCTTCTTTCCTGTAGTTAGTGTTGAAAAATTTGGTATAACATTGGCCACAGAAGTAGGGATAGCAGCTTATTCTTTCTGAAGAGGTGAATCTCCTCTCCTAATAATGTAATGAAATCCATAAACTAATAGATGGATCCCAAAGAGAACAAAAGTATATACAACTAATTATATTTGCATCTAGCAATGCCTGCTCAACCTGTGCCACTAACACATTAGTGGGAAGGCATCTGGGTTAAGATGACTGCCGGTGTGAGGAGGTGCAGTGCAATTGGTGTGGAGTGTGGCTTTAGCAGGGATCTTTGATCTTGTATTCCTTAGTCTGCTGTGCTGATGTTGCTACCTGTATGGGTAACAAGAAAGTCTGCTAGGTCAGTGATTCCAGGCAACAAGGCATAAGATAAGTGGGGCTGATGTAGGTGAAGTGTGTAAATATTGTCTCTTAAGGGTTTTCTTGATGCTCCGTTGGCAAGAGCGTGTGGCATCCCAACACCTGGAGCAGGTAGGCACAAATCTTGCCCAAGGTTAGACAACGCAACTAGGGTGACTTTCGCTGGCAGGACTAGTGCTGGCCTGTACTGAAGGTGGGGAACTTACAGGTGTTGTAGAAAAAGCATATGTAGCATTCTTTCTAAAACTGTGCTCCAGTGTTCATCCGGACTTTTGTGAATATGTCTGCTATAAGGAGGTTGAGGCCACTAAGGGAGGAGGGGAGGCTGGACTTGTAGGATGATGGCATGAGGCACAAAAATAAAATCAAGTTGACTACCTACAAGATAAGTCTTTGCTCTTAACATTGAACATTTAACTGTCTCCTCTGTGCTTGAGGTCTTGATGGGACAGGTCATTGCCTTGCTGCCCTCTGCTAAATCCCATAGCTAGTGATTTCAGTGGGAACTGCCTGTCTGTGTCCCTCTTGCTTCTTTCCCAGAATCCCTAAACAGGAAAAAAAGGTGGGAGATATTTTCACAAAATTTTGGGTTTGCTAGTGGGAGAAAAGTTCCCTTAGCAACCACACATCAAAATGGACAAAAGTCTATTGAAAGGATTCAGCAAGTATCACTAAGCAGCACCACCACATATGTGAAAAACCAGAGGCTGTTATTTGTGTTCTCTTCTGCTGTATGTCAAATTGTCCTGTGCTGGATGGAGAGAAATTGTATAACCCTCAGCATACTAACATAGCTTTTGATCACAGCATTTTTTAGTAACAGACCTCAGGGAAAATGCTGTTTGATATTCCTTTGCCCTTTTGGATCTTCTTTCTTGACCCCAATTTGTGTTGTCCCAATATTGCCTTTAGATAGTGCTGCAAACAGAGTGCCAGTCTCTTGTCCTACCCTTACAAGACCAGACGAAATGGGAGGTATTGGAGACTCTCCTGTTGTTACATCCTGACTTGACAGTGGCACATGTTTGCCATTAGGCCGCACGTGCCCTCTGTCAGCTTCTACCATGTGTAACTTCTGTGATCTTTAAGATGCTGCTTTCATATCTGTCTGTCACATAGCTATAATAAATGCCTTCTGATGTGAACCAGTATTATCCTAGGGAATTACAACTTTGTGACAGTCAGTCATGGATTGCTCAAAGCTCACACGAACAGGCATGATGCGACTGGATTGCCAGGACATCTCTGGTGACTGGGTTCGTTGAGAGGTCTGTGTACGTCCCAAACTGCTTTTCATGTACAAGACCTTAGTAAGCCAGGTTCCCCTGGCTGATCTGGCACTTCAGCGATGAAAGATGGAAAAACTGATTTCAGCTTCAGCTTGCTAGTGAGACTCACCATAGTCCTCTGCACAGGTGGGACATACTGAATAAACAAGCTTTATTTTATTGGAAGGCCTCTCTGGATCCACAGTTGGCTGTTGACCTGCTGATAGGCAACAAAAAATAGCACATGTCAGGAAGAGCTGCAACCTTGCCTAATGCAAGCTGGGTTATTCCTTGGGCAGAATTTAATTGTCCCTTTCCACCTGACTGCTGGGTGGGCTAAAGGTATTTTTCTTCTTCTTTGTGCCCACTCTGGGTTTTCTGTAGCAACTCAAGGACAGGCAGGCATTGACAAACTGCTTGTTGGAGTGATTCTTGGATTGCTGTGTGAAACCTCTCTGCAATGTGGTTAGAGCTGCTGTGGTACCCATGTGTCCAATGTCACAGCCTGGTTTAGATGAGCAATGGGGCACCTCCAGCAAGGGCCATTGTCTCTTGGCACCCATGGTAATGCCAAGAGGCCAGGTGGGAAGCAGAGGGCATGGGGTTGAAATAAAAGTTAGTGTCTAGGAATGACTCCCCACTTCCTCCACCTTCACACCATGGTGTTAACGATGCTGACTTTGTTTAATGATTTCTGTGAAGGAGAAACCTCTCTCTTGTCAAGTGTTAATGCATTAGGTTAGTGGTTTGATTGGAAAGAGAGGGCTGCTTGCTGAGTGGCTGGGACTTTCCACAGTAGTCTTTCTTTTTGTTAGCCTGGAACGTATTCCAGATAGTACTGGGTGATATGAGTTTGTTTGTTGGCTTTACTTCCCCCAAGTATTTTTTGTTTAATGTGTCTCTCTTATTATTTCCTTTCAGGGTCCATCACTTAAGCAGTTTATGGACATTTTTTCTCTTCCTGAAATGACACTGCTCTCTTCAGTCATTGACTACTTTATAACTCATGGCATTGAGTTTGACCAGGTGCATCTTTACAAGGATATATCCGTAAGTAAAATGTCAACTGCCCCATAGCTCATACCACATCAGAATTGTGAGCTCTTTGGCTTGTTAGCACCAGTGAGCTCTGCAGTACCCAAACCTAAGGGGCTGTCAGTGAGTAGCCTAATATGACAGTGTTGTTGCCTCTTTAGATTAAAGCATTACTAGGGAATATTCAAAGCTGTGTTTTCAGAACATGTTAGGTTTCTGTCTGTACTACAGAGTTGGTGTTGCTGTACATTATCTCTTGCAGAAGTGCCTAGGCTGGTTAGGTTGAAGGCCCTTCCATGGGAAATATGTCACAAAGCTTGTGTAAACGGTTTTTGGTTCTGCAGACTTTAAAGCTCTAAGTTTTCTTGTTAATATTTCATTTTTCAAAAAGGCTCGGTCTGACTGTGTACCAAACAGTTTGTCTCATACAACAATTGTTGTGAAACACCTGCCCTTGCCTGCTCTGAGAGTCCACCCCTTCCCTTTGCAGCTACGGAGTAGTCTGATCCTTTTTGGGGTGTTTTCCAGTGGGTGACTAACTTTCAAGAGCCAGTTACTCCAAGGTGCTAACTGTGCCCTCCAGCTTCACTTCTGACATTTGAAAGGGCTGCATTGGATCATCAGCATTGTTAGGGGGTACTGTTTAACTTCTTAGTTAATGCTGTAGGCAAGATGTAAGTGCTTGAGATTGCTGCTCTTGGTGACTTCTGTTGACAGACGCTCCATCTTCCTTGATAGCCAAGCCTTATCACATGTCTTTTTCCATGGAGAGGGGTTTTTGATTTGAACCTTGTGGGAATCTTACGCTCATCCACTGCTAGCAGCCCACACATAGGCTGTTCAGTCTTGTCAGTGAAATGGAGCTCCACATCTGTGCTGCTGCTTTTGTGATAAGGATCCATGCTGTCAGCTTTGCTGCAGCCAAGGATTACAGCTTACGTTCTGATCTTCTGTTAGTGCTCGATAAGAGCTTGCCAGCCAGTTTCCCACAAGACCTTAACATGTTTCTAGGGTGTTAGTTGTTGTAGTTGTTTTCGCTCTTGGGGTGGGAAAAGGGGATACAACCGACTCCCGAGGCCTTTTGTCAAGAGTGTCTTCTGAACCTTCTTTTGAGGTGAAAGTGGATGCGGTCCTAATTAAAATCTTGAGAGCAGGAGGGTGGTTGCCACAGCCTAATACCTACTCAATACAGGGCAAATGGTGTGCTCAAGGCCCAAAACTCCTGAGTGCTCAACCTGGCATTTGTCTTTGCAGCCTTTGCTGAGGGATGTGGTCATTCCTGAGGAGTGACAGAGGTAGGCAGAGAAGAGACCTCCAACAGAAAATCTGTGCCAATGCCTGAAATCTATACTGAAAAGTTGGGGACTGTCCTGTGCTCTCACCAGAAGAGTTCTTGCTTTTTGCTGTACAATGAGGATAAACGAACATTTTAGCAAAACTTATCCCTTTGCAGTATCGGCGTGCGAGTGTAAAGCAGTGGTTTGTGGACCTGAGCACACAGATCCTTCTGTGCCTACACAGACAGGTGTCCGAGAGGATTTGCATAGTCCCAACTGTTATTACAGCGCAGGCTCACAGTGAGTTAAGACATGTCTAAACCTGACACTCTTCTGTAATTCTTAGGGGTAATCTGTGTGTTTGGAAGCAGGTTGAGTGCTAGAGACACTGCACTGAGTCAAAAGGGCAGACCCTGAGGCAATGATAAAGGTTGAAGCTGACACGTAAATCAAGTAGTCCCATCACACCAGTTTGGTGGCTTTGTCTTTGAGAGTAAGAACTACAGTTTACCCTGCTTTCTGTTGGAGGAGTTTCTGAGCCCTGATTGACACCTCCCCAGTCTACCAAGAATTTATCTGCAGAAACCTAATAGTTTTTCCTTTTTTTTTTCTTTTTTTTTTTTTTTTTCTTTTTGGGGGTCAGGGTTTTAAGGAAGGAGCACACTGGAATCTCTTTCTGCTCTGCAAAGGTAATTCTGACACAAATCCAAAGTGTTGCCTGCTTTTAGTGCCGGTGCTGGTCGAGAGAAAGTTGGTTTCTTGTTAGTCCTCTTGCTTTTTGATCAGTTTCTTTCCAATAAGGCAGTCTCTCGGTGAATGAGATGAGACCTCCGCCTTTTTACCATTCAAATCCACATGGTAGAAAGAGGCCCCTGAAACTCTGTTTTGGAGAGGTAACGCCGCCTCCTTCATTGCCTTCCACCTAAGCTGTAAATTCTGGTTCTCTCTCTGCTTTGAAGGAAACAATTTTTGGGGTGATGAGCTGGTTTCACCCACACTGCTGTGAGACCAGGTGACTGTGTAGTGTTGTGTGCAAGTGTCACCGGAGCAATGTCAGTGGCAAGAGTGGGAATCCAGTGTGAAAGGGCAACTCCTGAAGGAGCACACGAAGTGTCACAGAGATTTAAGGGTCCTGGGGAAAGGCAGCGTTTGTTTACCTCTCCAAATTGTCAGGGATGAAAATGGTACCATTAAAACAAGCATTTGCATGTGCATACACTGCAAAATGTGTTGCTGCTCTGGAAATGGTTTTGTGTATCTGGCATATCTCACTGAATGGAGACTTGGGAAGAATCTCAGTTGGGTGTGTCCAAAAATGTGTTGCATCTTGGCCTCTGGCCTGGAAAATAGAGGATATTTGGATGCCCTTGACAATAACTCTTTTAACTTGCATCTCTCCTGAAAAGTGGGCAGCTCTGTTTTGGCAAAAATCCCTCACCCTCCCAGTAGAAGCTTCTGCTCTGCCTGTGCCCACTGGCCATCCAGGGCCGGGAGCTGTAGCCCTCCTTGGCTCGTGAGGAGTGTTTTGGAATCACAGATGCTCACCTCTGCTGCTGTTCGCCTTGGCCATGCTCCCATCCTTTGGGTGACATTTGGCAGAGCTTCTACAGACACAGGGAGGAAGAAAAGCCAGCTAGTGGCAGTTCTGGGGAAGTAAATGGTTTTGATTGCCTTGGGTAAAAGTCTGTTAACATGTGCTGGTTTTCAGGAGCAGGAAGGAAGTTGTGCTTTCATGGAGAGTTTTTGAAGTTTTTCCCCTTGTACTGCATCAGCTGACCTAGCCACCATGTTCTTCTTCTTGGCATATTGGTGAGCCTTGCTGTACAAGGTCATCTGCTTAATGTAGCTTTTGTTCATTCAGCAAGGGGAGAGATGTGTCATTACTTTATTGGTCCTCGGTGGTGACCATAAGTTTGCATGCTGGGAAATGGGAATGCCGTATGTAAAACTGAGCCTTTTTTCCTTTCCCTTTTCTTTAGGATGCTATTAGAGATGTACATGTGAAAGGAGTAATGTACGAATGGATTGAAAAAGATCTGGGTGAGTTAAATAGAGCTCTGGTGCCAAATCCATTTTGATGTGTCACGTTCTGTGATGACTGTGTAGGCCCTACATGCTGTCACAGGAGTGAGGAGGACAAAGAACTTCATGAAATACTTGATTGTGGCATGCCTAAAGGCAGGTAAGGGGTAGAGTGGCATTAAAAACCAAGTGGTATTTAGGGTCAGGTGGAGGATCTGTTTTAATGAAGGAAACAGCTACCTCATTGCTCATGTTTCTGTTTTCCTTCAGCTTGTAGGCGAGAGCTGATGGGCTTTGGCATGATGTGAACATGCAAAGGCACCACCTGGAAGGGCTTCCTGGTCATTCTGGGGAAAGAAAGCTCCTGGTAGCAACATGGCCTGGAGTGGCTGTGCCTGTCCCTTGTGACATTTTGGTATCAACCCTCTTTTTTGCCAGCCTTTTCAGTTCCTCAGTCTTTCTCTTCCCTTTAGATGAGATGGATGAGGATGAGGAAGGTGGTTTTGTTGCCATGGTGGTTCACTGCCTGCCTGCTTGAGGTGGATCTAACTGGCCTTTTGCAACCCCCTGGTATAGGGGCTAGGTTTGGGTTTGTTTATAAAGAAATGTGGTCATGACTTATGCCAAAATTTTTTGATTGATGATGTCTGTTTTCTTCCGATACAGAACAGTATATTCTGCACGGGGATGAAATCTATGCTGTGCTAAACCGACTGGTGAACCACAAGAAGAAACTCTTCCTCATTACAAACAGTCCCTTTAGCTTTGTGTGAGTACCATTATTGCACATCGATGGGTCACCACGGCACAGCAAAAGCTGTGCAGTGTGGTCTCTCCTGTCAGCATCTGAAAGTTGGATGCTAGAGGCTTTTGTGGCAGTAGTCACAAGAGGGTTCTCTGGGAACCGGTCGTGGTGAATGTTGCACCCCACGGCTCTCTGCGTCATTGACTCTCACTTTTTGAAGAAGACACGATGCTGTGGCTGGCCACAACATTACAGAGTGGCCACTTTGGATTACCTCTAGCAGCTTTTGCAGCATCACAGACTTCTCTGGACTTCCCACGGTACAGGAGAAAGGTTGAGACAGCTTGAAACAGTCAAAGTGCTACATCAATACTCCATGCAATGAGACAGCCTTGGGGGCTTTCTTCTCTGTTACTGAAATGAGAGTAAATTTAGGACAGACTGTTATAAAAATGCAGCATTGGGTGAAAAACAGTACTGGATCTGTTAACTTTTCTGTTCCTTTGCCCTTAGGGACAAAGGAATGAAACACATGGTTGGCAAGAACTGGCGGGACTTATTCGACTTGGTCATTGTGCAAGCTGGCAAGCCCAATTTCTTCACTGATCGGCGGAAGTACGTGTCCTGGGGCAATACTGCACTGCTGCCTGTGGGCCTCAGGTTTTGGGCCCCCTTCCCTGGAGTAAACAGCTCCTTTTACCTGCCAAAAGAGTAGCAGTTTTCTAAGCATAATCTAGGCCCAGTAGGCATCCAGCCTGCTGCTGCCCTCTCACATACTCTCTGAGGAGATGAAAACTGACCTGGTGCCAAGCAGAAAGTGTTTTTCTAAAATTGGCTGTCTTAGTTTTGTCATGGTCTGGGCTTTACTTAGATTTTAATGGTAATAATGTACTTAAATATTTAGAAAGAAAAGAGGAGGAGAATGGTGTGTATGAGAACTGGCCATTTCTTGGCTCCAGGTCTTGAGTGTGCGCCAAAATCTTTCTTTTTCCTGTTCCTCACAGCAAATATCTGTGTGGTTTGGGGTTTTTGTTCGTTTTTTGGTTTTGGGTTTGGGTTTGTGTTTTTTTTTCCCCTTTAGTTACTGGGTACATGCTGTTTGGTGATTGGCAGCTCTGGAAGTACGTGGCGGCTGAGTTTTGTGTCGTTTAGGAGCTGCCAAGGGACTAGCTGATAGGCAAGCTGCTGTCCTCACTTTGCTCTTTGGATTATTTGCTTTGGGAACTTGTGTCTGCTTTGTTGCCTCAATTTACAACTGACCAGGAATGACTGCCCTTGAGGCAGAGGTCTATTCTTTCCTCTCTAAGTATTTTCCTCCCCCATTTCCCAGGCCACTAGAATAAACAGGAGTTACCCTACAAAATGGCTTTATAAGGGAAACCTCCTGATAGTGAGCTGTAAAGAACTGTGGAGTGTTTTCTCTGAGGGAAAATGCAGGTGTGTGCTGGACACCACTCATGGTTGAGGGGCCCCTTGCCCAGGTTAGGCTGTAGAGTTCATGGTAGGAGGCTGGATTCCTTCTGCCCTGTGGCAGCTCAGGATCAGACAGTACTTCTGGATGAGATTGTGCTGTTTGCACCACGGATTTTGATCCCAGAGTTCACAGTTTGCAGCTCCTGTCCCAAGAGGGAGCAATGTTCCCATCGAGCATGAATGTTCATGGAGGTCAAGTAATTTAAGCCTTGTTTTGCTTCTTCTCTCCAAGTGGAAGGTAACCAGGCAAACCCTCAGGAACAGGAGCCAGCTCGGGTCAGCTGCCGAGATCAACATGGAGACTGCTTTCCATCCACTCTGCAGACTGTTTTATCCTATTAAGACATTCCATAGTCTCTGTTGGGCTGGGGCATAGCCAGACTGGAACAGGACACAAAGTGTTTCATGGCAAAGCATTCTTGGCCTTAGCATTCTAGAGGGAGTCTTTATTATTATTATTTTTTTCCTCTTCTCTGTATCTGAAAAGCAAGAAGAGTTGTTAGGGGTATTGGCATGAAATGGTTACAGTCAATGGAAGCATTTTGAAAAGATATTTCCCCCTTGTACTTTCTCTTCCCCTGAGAAAATAAAGCAGAAGGCCCAGAAGGTCACTTCTCACATACAGCTTTTATTATGAGTTGTTACATAGGTAAACAGGTTTTCAGATTCAAATGTTGTGGTTGCTGGGTAACAATCTGCAAAAATCAAAAGAAGTTGACGTTCCACCCCTTTTTTTTCCAGACCTTTTCGAAAACTGGATGATAAAGGCTCACTGCAGTGGGACAAAATAAACCAGCTGGAGAAGGGAAAGATCTACAAAGAGGTAAAGTGAACGGGTGCATAAGGGGTATGAAGCCAGAGTCTGAAATGGTGGGGACTTGTAAGACACCTGCAGTTTTGGAATTCACTGGAAAACAGGAAAATCTGCTTAGTCAGGGTGGGGGAAAATGATGGGTGCTTCTGTAGGTCACTTGTGGATGTTTGAAAAGTGAAAAATGGCAGTCCTTGAAAAAAGCGCCTGGGATAGTTAGAGGGCAGTTGTAAGAAGACACACTCTAGGCTCTGTGGCTGCACTGGCTGGTGGCAGCAAGAGGAGTCCTCTGCCCACATGCAGACAGCTCTTGCTGGCCCAGTAGGACACTGGCCCCCTCTCCGGATGCTTTCAGCATGTCTCTGGGCACATTGTAGAGCAGTAGCCTTGCGATTTGCATGCCTCCGAAAAGTCTTTCAGCGTCTGCTGGGATGTAAGCATTCGAATAAAAGGGTTTTTCCTCTATCAGAAAGCCCTGCCAAGGCCTGTGTTGCCTGTCAGCCTGTGATAAACTGACCTCTGAGAATGGTGAGAGATGCTTCGAGCCAGGTGTAGAAAAGACTGCTCTCCTGGCAATCACAGCCTTTTGCAGTTGCAGGAGGCAGAGCTGAAATAAAGTATAACAGAGCTGCCTGGTAGGAAAAGTTTTTGTCTGCAGCTCTGAAACAGTTTCCTACCCAGCTTCGTGTAGGTCACGATGGAGAAAGGTGTGTGACAGGAGTGATGTATTCCACCCAGCTCAACAGGGCTTGGCATTAGAGATGGAGGGACAGGGACAAGGGGGGAAAAGGCAGAGCAGGGCAAGTTAAGTTAAGGTTTTGGGTGCTTGCCTTCCTGCCCAGGAGGATCTGTGCTGGGTTACCTCTGCCAGGCTGAGTTCTTCCCTGCTGCTGCCCTGTTTGTGTGAGGAGGGGTAGAGGGGAAACATCATCTTCATGTGTAGCAGGGGTCAGTGAATGCCCCCTGCCCCAGTGTACAATGAAACCTTCACCCTAGGAGCTCTGTTCTGACATTGTCCAGCATGGCCAATAGTGCATTTTTTCCCTGGCTCTTAGACTCATAGAATTGTTTTGGTTGAAAAAGACCTTTAAGATCACCAAGTCCAACCGTTAACCTAGCACTGCCAAATCCACCACTAAACCATGTCCTTAAGCACTACATCTATGCATGTTTTAAATACCTCCAGGCACGGTGACTCAACCACTTCCCTGGGCAGCCTGTTCCAATGCTTGGCAACCCTTTTGGTGAAGAATTTTTTCCTAATATCCAATCTAAACCTCCCCTGGTGCAACTTGAGGCCATTTCCTCTTGTCCTATTGCTTGTTACTTGGGAGAAGAGACCCACACCCACTGGCTACAACCTCCCTTCAGGTAGCTGTAGAGAGCGATCAGGTCTCCCCTCAGCCTCCTTTTCTCCAGGCTAAACAAACCCCAGTTCCCTCAGCTGCTCCTCAGCAGACTTGTGCTCTAGACCCTTCACCAGCTTCATTGCCCTTCTTTGGACACACTCCAGCACATCAATGTCTGTCTTGTAGTGAGGGACCCAAAACTGAACACGGTACTTGAGGTGCAGCCTCAGCAGTGCTGAGTACAGGGGGACGATCGCTGCCCTAGTCCTGGTGGCCACACTGTTTCTGATACAAGCCAGGGTGCTGTTGGCCTTCTTGGCCACCTGGGCACATGCTGGCTCATGTCCAGCCAGCTATCAACAACACCCCCAGGTCCTTTTCCGCTGGGCAGCTTTCCAGCCACTCTTCCCCAAGCCTGTAGTGCTGCCTGGGGTTTTCGTTGTGACCCAAGTGCAGGACCCGGCACTGAGCCTTGTTGAACTTCATAAAATTTATATGTCTTCTGATGTCCTGGCCCTGAAACTCTTGTTCTGGAGGGGGTCCCAAGAGTGTGGTAGTTCAGGGTGAGAAGGCAGAGCTCGCTGCAATCTGATGTGTATGCAGAGATCTTCCACACCTCACTCCAAATCATCCTCCATAAGGTTGGGAAAGGTGGATTTGTGGATGAGGGAATAGAGAAACAAGGGTGACCAGACAGGGTACAAAGCCTGGCTTCTGTCTCTCCCCCCCCTTCCTGAAGGACAAGCATATCTGACCAGGCTGTTTGGTGAACTTGCTGCCTTGGGGGTGTTCTCCTTGCAGCTGGTCTGTCCCCTGAGAACAAGTTGCCTCTGGCTTTAGGACGGTTTGTTCTTGGTTATGTGAGCTGTCCAATCCCACGGGAAGAAGCTGTTAGTGAGATTGCAGTCAAGTAGCTGGGACCTGACCTGTGATAGAAAAGTAGGTCATGTGCTTGAGTATTGCTGTTGGGAAGCCAATGGGGCTGTCAAAGCATCCCGTCCTCTGCCAAGAGCTAGGAGTTGGGAACACGCAAGTAGAGCTCGTGCAGAGTCTCTCTCCCAGTGGGTTAGCAGCTCCCTCAGAGGGAAAAGATGCACCTCAGGCACAGGGTTTATTGCTGAATTAAACTCTGCTCTTGACCATCCACCTCCTGTGGCCACAGGTTCCTCACCCAAATGAACTGAGGAAGGGAAAAGCTGAGGGAGGAAGGAGGGATGGGTGGGATTTTAGGGTCCTTTCCAGTCCTCCCCCACCAGGATGCTCATCCGACTGCATCAAGGTTGTTGCCTAACTGTGGTTCTTGGGATGTGACGGAGTGTGTATCCTGGTTGTAGTCTACCCTGTCCCCATCATTTTTGGTTTCTTGGGGTGCCACAATATGCTTTTTTTCTGGCAAGTGGTAGTGGCCATGGCCCTTGCTGTGCTGGTGACATTGCTAGAGGCCTCCGAGGTGACTTGTTGCTGTCTCCTGAAGCACGGCTGTATGACAGCTGTGCTGTGGGTGTCTCCTGCGAATGGGACCTCAGGGGTCCATGTTTTGCACTGAGGACTGGGAAGTTCAAGTGATGGCTCTCTAGTCCCTCCTTTCTGATAGCTGTGGTGTTTTCTGTTTGTGGCACGTATGTGCTGCCATTCCTCCCCTAGTCTGTGATCTCAGGAGGTGAGATGAGGGGCGCCCGGCTCCTGGAGGCCACGTGGCCTGTGGAGGTCTGTGGCTCAGTGGAGGTCCAAGCGCAAGTTTCCTGGTTGTCAGGTCCACTGCTTTTTGAGGTGACTGGAGCACAGCAAAAGGACCATACTCTTCCCAAGGCTGTGTTCCATTTCCCTGTTCTGCCAGGGGCTTCCTGAGTGACCTTCAAGCGAGCAGCAGCAATGTCATGTCCAAGAAATGCAGAGGCCTTCTGGCCATGTTTCCATGCGGTTGAGGGAAGTCTGCACAGCTCCAGTGATGCTGTAGCAATGGGAGGGCTGGCACCCTGGTTCGGGGCATCCTTGTCAGTGCATACAGCATGCTGCCAGTGGCCACACGCAGGGCTGCAGGCTTTTGGGGGAGCTGGCTTGTATTTGGGGGGTTTCTGCCCGGGCGGTGCTGTTGGCTAGGCATGCTAGCGCTTTCCTGGCACTGGAGACTGGCTGGAGAGATTGCTGCCGAGTGGCTCGCAGGTTTGCGTTGATGGCTTGTGCTGGCACGGGCTGGTCTGCTGGTGTTGATGGGGCCTTTTCCTTTCCAAGCGGGTTTTGTTTCCATTGTGACTCATGTGGAAAACTTGTGTGGGGATGGCAGCGAGGTCCCTGAAGTCTCCTCTGTGTGCAGACAGATGTTTGGAAAGCCTTGAAAGCTGCTCTGTGCTGTGTTTTAGCTGGTGCTTTGGGGTTTGGTTTGTTTTACTTAGCTGTGAATCTGCCCAAGCTGCCTGGCTTTTTTGGCTTGGTTAAGCAATTCCTGTGAACGTGTGGGTGGTGTTAATCTTTTTTTTTTTTTTGGGTTGGGATGGTGGTCAATGTTGTGAGAACAGCCTCAAGATCTCCTGACTCCAAAAGCCTTGCATGAGTGTTCCCCTCACCTCTGGTGCACTCTGTGAGGCAAAAATCATTATCACCTGAGCCCAACAACCTCTAAACCAAGAACACCTGGGGTTCTTTCTGGCCATCACTCAGGCTTTTCTAATTTAGGCGTCTTTCACTTTTGGCCTCCAAACTGCCTCCTTTTGTTGCCTTTTTAGTCTGTGTAGGCCTCTTGACTTGCTGTGCCCTAGAGCACAGAACTTCCCCTGAATTGCCCCTTGGGCTTGGAAGAGTTTCTGCCTCTTTTGGTAGCCTGAGAAAAGCTGAAGGGTGTACGGGGTGGGGGTTTATCGTGTAGGAAGATAGTGAAATAAGATGGGAAAGGACAAAACCTTGGGGTTTGGATGGTGAGGGAGCGAGCAGGTCACCATCTGATGAGAGTGCTCACATCTGCATGTGGTGAGGCTGGAGGCATTTGGCCTCTAACCACGTTTCTCTCTCTGCTCCTTTTCCTTGCAGGGTAATCTCTTTGATTTTCTGAGGCTGACAGGCTGGCGTGGGTCGAAAGTGCTCTACTTTGGCGACCATCTGTACAGCGACCTCGCGGTGAGTGAAAAGGTCTTTTGCTCTCCAGTGAGGTGGGAGCAAACCTGTGTGACTGTTGTGGTTGGAGCATAAGGCAGGGCCCTGCTCGGGGTGCTCACGTTTCCGGAATGCCGTGCTGGGTGCTCTGCAGGCCGCAGCTTTTGGGGCACACACAGGACACGTAAGTGTCCCCCCACTCTGCTGTCAGGCAGAATCACGCAGTGGAGAAAGGGCTCCTCTGCTGGTCTGGGAACCTGAGAGCAATTTGTGTGAATCCAATGTTTTTAGGTGCTTCACACAGCTGGTGGCCAGGAGATGGGTGTTACCAGCCTGAACCTTGGCTGCCTGTCCCCGGAGAACCTGTAATGGGAACAGACCACTCTTCTAGGAACCAGGGTTGTGTTTGGCTTTCAGTCTTTATGTTGAATTCTTGGTTGTTTTTTCACCCCGACCTCTAGGACCTCATGTTGCGTCATGGCTGGAGGACTGGAGCCATTGTTCCTGAACTAGAGACGGAGATTCGGATCATAAACACAGAGCAGTACATGCACTCCCTGACCTGGCAGCAGGCTCTCACGGGGCTGCTGGAGAGAATGCAGGTAAAAAACAGCTCCTGGCTGAGCAGGAAGGGTAATACGCTGCCTTCTGTGTCTGCGTTTTGGGCTTAGTGTGGGAATTGCCTATGTTCTCACAAATATCTCATCCTGCTGGTGTGGTGGACTCGTGGATTTGTGAGTTACAGTGGAAACTGGGGGCGGGGCTGAGGTGTGGACTACAGGACTGATGCGACGTGGTGCTTTCTGCTGTTGGCTTTGCAGATGTACCAGGATGCAGAATCGAAGCAAGTATTGCTGGAGTGGATGAAGGAACGGCAGGAGATCAGGTGAGCATTGTCCTCCTCACCCATGAGGTCTCTCGGGGGCTTCCAGGCCTGCACTGGGTCTGTTTTGTAACCTGTTTGGGGGACAGCGGTGCTGCAGTTGTTGGCCTGTGGTCCTTCCTGGTGCCCCACAGCTGGGAGGAGATGCAGCAGTGCAGCCCTGCGGCTTGGGAGGGTGGATGGGTTTG
>VXBL01005647.1:311294-417603 GCA_013400195.1 Aramus guarauna | reverse complement strand
CATCCCATCCCATCCCACATCCCCCCTTGCCTCTCCCAGGCACGCTGAGACAGCCTCTTCTTTTCCCAAACAAACCCAGAGATACTGCTGCTCTCACGTTCAACAGAGGAGGGCAATGAAACACATCCTTGGCTTAAATTGTTTCTACAATTACCTCAGCAATCCTGTCAAATACACACGGCTAAAATCTACTACATCGCTTCAGATTCTTGCAGCAGGAGAAGCCCCAGAAAGCAGCACTGCTCACATCCTAGGGCTCTGGGCTGTCCTGACGCCTCAAGTTAGGTCTGTGTCTGTGATGAAATAATATCTTTTTTTTTTTTTCCAGGCAATACACAGTATTTCTGTAAGGACCAAAGCCTCAGAGAACGCAGCTAAACAAGTAACAATAGTAGCATTCGACTCCAGGAGGAAAAAGAAGCTACTGGAGATGAAATGTTTGGTAAACAGCTTATTTTGGTGGGTCTCACTAGAAAGCAGGTCAGCATCAAAGGTGAGGTCTGTTTTATACCATCGCCTGTCTCAAGGGAACGGATAGAGCCAGCACAGGAAAGATTACCCCAACTGCAGCTAAGCGAAAATCTGGCGATAAGGTTTTGAGCTGTAACAAGCAACACTTGAGACATCAAGGGAGTGACGTGCTGCTTAAAAACTGCTGAATACCAGCGGTGAAAATACAGGACTAAACCCATGTCCGAGCAAAGGTGGCCAAAGCAGCCAAACGAGACGCTTCGAAAATCCCAGCCTGCGTTGCCTTTCCTGAGTGCAGACACGAACAAGGAATTAGCCGTCCTTATGCAAACCTGACCATTAATGAGAAACCTTCCCACGGTGCATCACAGCCGCAGAGGGACAGCTGATACAGTCGGCAAAAGAAGAATCAACGTCCAAGTAGAAATTAAAAAAGATGAAATGGGGGAAATGAGAAGAACATTCTAAATGAATACAGAAAAAGATTTGATTTGGCAAGCCAGAGAGAGGAAAGTCATGATAGAGATAAAAAAAAAAAAGTGAGATGCATTGCTTGGCAGGCTGAAAATAATTTTAGCTTTTCCGAGAGGAAAGAATGGTTGTAACACAACAAAAAAGCAAAAAATAAACAAGAGGAACTTGGTGACTACTTGGTAGAGGAGAAAACAGTTATTTTATAGGTAAAACAACAACAATACTTGGTGAAAACCTAGCATGCAGTGAAAGTCCGGCTAGCCAAAGGATTTCTACCACTGGGATGCCACAGAAGAGATTATACCGGGCAACATCTGAGCATCACCAAAACTACGCAGCAGAACGCGGAGTAAATAGCAGTAAATGAGCAAAACCACAATGGCACTGGGAGGGACAAAAAGGCATAGGAGGAAGGAGATGAAGGGACTATCGAGTCACGCTTAATACAACAGTGACAAAAGCACAAACCCAGACTAATCCCTCACCTGCCTCCCTGCTCTGGCACAGGTCAGCAGCGGACCAGAACGGGCAGGATGGTATCACACACCTTGCTGCTGCTCTGCCCCAACTCAACTCAACGTGCAGTTTGAAAAATTTACTGGGTGGGGTTTTAATCTGCCTCTTACTGGTTTCACGAGACGCTTCTTCATTCTTGTGTAAGGAGGGATAATCGAGACTGATTCCACCTTCTCCCCCCTCCTCTCCCGCACTGATCCCTCTTGCCTTCCCCACCGCAGGCTGCACCATTCTGCCTAGCAGGACCGGCTCTTGCCTGGAACAGACCTCCTGCCTTTCCAGAGCACCTTTTAGTTCTCTGACACTTATTTGCAGATGCGAGGACCACAACCGCCCCCCAAAGCCTCCAGAGATGGGCACGCTACACCCTTTTAATGGAGGCACGACAACTTGCTCTGTTTTCTGTCCTTAACACTCTTTGCTTTGAGCCCTGTGGAGCACTTTGCTTGCAATTTCCACAAAGCTCTTACAGATGCCAGGATCTCCACGGAGACTTACAGCTCGTTCAGAGCTGCGATAGAAGGGTTAGGGCTGCCCTCTCCCCATGCGAGACTCTGCACTCATCCACATTACGTTTAATCTGCCAGTACGTCAACCGCTAACCATCACAAGATCTTCCTGCAAGTCCGCACAAAAGGCTCCTGGGTTTTTTACTACCTTGAACGTACAGTAAATTCTCGCCCTATTTCATCCCCTTTCCCAGGGCACTTAGCAATATCTTAACTGGAAGAGGCTGCAGCAGAGATTCCTCCAAGACTTGCTGCTGGGTTTTTTCACAGGGAAAAATAAACTATTGATTGTTATACATTATTTCCTACTTTTAGAAAAGTTATATACACAAGGGGATCCCTCCCTGTTATTCGATGGCAGCTCAGCTCGAGTCTCTAGCGACAGCAATTCTTTCAGCCATCAAAACAAACACATTTCCCCTGTCCTGCCCTGAAGAACTCCAGTAAATGTGAGGCATGATTTCCCCCATAAAAGCCAAGTCCGCCCTTCCCCAATACATCATCTATCCATCCGTCCATAGAGTTTATTCTCAACTTCTCAGCTTGGTGGTTGCATGCTGTTAAGTGTGATTAATGGAGATAAATTCTAGCCCTGGTCACAGCCACGATGAAGTCAATATGGTTAAGTGGGTGTGATCCAGTAACTCAGTGTGCAAACCAAGACTCCTCTCCATGCCTAGTTAGCAAAACGCTCTTCCCTCTCGAGTAACCTGCGAGCAAGCGGTGCTAGACAAGACTGAAAAGTGAGCGATGGTGTGATCGAGGACGCTTTATTCTTCCGTTGCCCTGTACCATCTGGTGCAGTCACAGCATGCAGATGCAAAAAATATGCGGTATCACAGTTCGAACGCTTAAAAATTGACTTACGGCCCAACCTCCTCGCTTGTCAGCCAAAATCTGGGCTCTGGTATCATACAATCATTCAGATTTACTGTTTCATGTCTTTAAATTGAGGCTACAGAAAATAGGTCCAGCGTGTTTGTACAGAAATACATCTAGCAAAACATTTCCCCTCTCCACAAGGGAAATTATGACTTGTTTATGCAACACATTTCTGAAAACATTTTTTAGAACTCGAGTCATGTCTCCAAGATCGCTATGCTGGTTGTCAAAACAGAGCCTTTTTTTCCCTGACTATACCATATGTAATACTAAGTCCACTTTCCCTAACTTGATATTGCCTATGCAAGATTTGGAGATGATTAGTGGAAAATATACAAATGAGACACTGTTCTCCAGAGAACAAGCATGGCAGGAATAATCTGATGGGTTTTTTTTTTAATTATTTATTTATTAGCCTGATGCGCATCTAACTTGTTTAAACAAGGCTTTTGTCAAAAGTCAAAAAGAATGTTAACGCAATCCAAGGCGTGCTCTCAAAGGGAATTAATGCTGAGCTGGAACCAACGCAAAAGCCTTGGTTACAGCAACAAGGAAACAGTGAAAAGGGGCCCCTTTTTATTTCAATTGCAAATAGATCCACTAAGATAGAAAGGTTCATTTCCTAACAGCTGAGAGGGAGAACCTAGAGCAAGAAACTGGGGTGGGGGCAGGCGTCGGAAACGCTTGGCGGGTCCCACTTCGGGGGGCTCTGTGTCCCTAACCCCGTGGGACAAGGAGAGGGGCTCCCCTGAAGGCAGCCCGGGGACAGGCGGGCGTCCTGGGGGCTCTCCCGTGCCCTCCGTCCCCTTCCCCACGATCGCACGGGGACACCAGGGCTCGGTTCAGCAGAGCGTCTGCGCCGCTTACGTGTGCATCTCGGGTGCTCCTTCAGATGCACAATTAGTTTTTGTTTTCCTGTAACAAGGATAATGCCCACTTCCTCAATTTCATTTCCATTTTACCAAAGAGACTGTTAAACCACCAAAACATCAAGCCATCGCAGAAGCATCAAAGCATCGCTAAAAACCTGTGTCTTAACACACTGCACAAGCGGAGCAAGAGCCAGGGTCCTGAAGCAGAGAGAAAGCTAAGAAGAGGGGGAAGGACTCAGGGTTGCCGTTATCTTTTACTTTAAAACTGCTTGCAACATAACAGTTAAAAAAGGTAATATGTGACTAAAGACTCCATTAGGAAAGCAGCTTCCTTCCCCAGCTTCCTATTTAAAAAGCACCTGCTATTACAAGGCATTTCAGAAAACAGCAGACCTATACAAGTAGGAAATATTTATTTTAGAAACTCAAAACATTTGTCAGATGAACTTTAGACTCTAACACAAAGGCTCTTTCAACTTCCATTCGCAGATAAAAACGACAAGTCGGTAGGGAGCTGGAAGCAAGCAGATCAGTCACCGTAATCCCCAGATCTGCAACCATCCACTGTCACTCCTGCACCTTCTCCTCCCAGGAGCCCTGTCCCGCCTCACCCTTGGCTTGTTCAGCTCTCTTGGAGCAGCAGCAAGAGAGTCGGGCAAAAAGGATGCTGCAAACCACACACGAGCTCACGTTAAAGTCAACTCTTCCCAAATCTCAGCAGTTACCGCAAAGTTTGAAAGGTCTGACACACCAGGTTTGCGAGGGGGGAAGGAGAGAACCAGCAAGATTGTCATCATTACTACATCGACAACCAGTACTACTACACGAGCCTTGCCCGCACCCCTTCTTCCCACATTGCGTGAAGAGTTAGTGCCGTGCCTCGAATCGCTGGGAGCTACATCAAGGCAGAACCAGACGTGCCGCTGAGGCTGCCATGACATTTTATTGGAAGCAAGAAAATCCAGGCTATACACAAATACCAATTTACTAATGCTTCTCCACTTGAGGTTTATAGAGCTGAAGTTTTAGCTTTGCTAAAACTGGTAATATTACATTTTTTTTTAAAAACATTCACCCAGGAATAAAACTGTTCTCGGTCTTTGCAAAAACCTCACCCTCCGGCTGTATTCTCATTTGTGTTTCCTGGGTGAAGCCAAGTATGTTTTCAGAGCTTCATCAGGTTCCCATCACCGCAGGCACGTACTTTAAACTCAAATGATTGTACTAGAAATGATATCTCTAAAGAACCCCAGGCAGAGTTCGGGAATCAGGAAACCATTTAGCTACACACCGAAGAGACCCACACCTCCTTACTTACAAACTAGGCTTTAATGGCTTTTGTACCCACTGTTTTTACAACACGCAAGCAAGCCCTGTTGAAAGGAGAATTGGGAAAAAGAATCCATTTTTGCAAAAACCCTCTTGCTACATCTCCACGCTGTTCTGGCTCGACCTGCCACACAGCCATGTTGTAGATCCACTCCGTGCTAAACTCCCGCATCCTAACACCGAAGAAATAACTCCCTCTTCGTATTCTGTTCCCTATTAATGCCAGAACCTCCTATTGTCTTCTCACGAGCTCAGAAAAGAAAGCTGGAAGCCAGTTGTCACATCATGGTTTTTATTCTTTTTCACCTTTGCACCACTTCCTAAGGTAAACTCAACCGCATCAGCGACTGAAATCCATTATGAGGAATTTTTTATTTTTTTTTTTAATGTTTGGAAAAAACCTGAAAGTCAAAACCGCATAAAGATCTAAAACGTACTTCAAAGCTAGCAAGGAGGGTGTCAGCCTCTACTCTAGCAACAACACCAGCACATGCTATTTAAAAAAAATAATTAACACAATCAAGTGCGGCCTTAAACTCATAATAAAACACAGCCATTTGGAAGCAGTACAATGGAAAAAACCAGAAAGCAAACAGCTACAGTTTATCTATCCCAAAAAACCCCAACCCACCACCCAAAAAGCAGCAGCAGAACACGCTACGCTAGACACACGCTTCCAGCATCTTGGAAATCATCAGAAGGACCAGCTCTACAACTGCACAAAGGTGTTCTCTCGGAGCCGGGAGCCGGGAGCCGGGTCAGTGCCGCTCCCACCCAGCACAACACCTTCATCTTCAGGGTGTAAAAATACCAGGTTCTCCACTTTTTCCATTTGGGGGCTTGCGCTCTGCTTCTGCAAAACAAGACCGTGCTAGGAGAATCCTCTGGCCTCCCCATCATCCTCGGTCAGACGAGAGCGCGGTACCCGGAGAGGGCAAACCAAAGGACAGATCTCGTATCCGGGCATCCTGTTCTCAGGGACAGCAGTGACGGCACTGGATTCCGACATATTTACCTGACTGATGTGTGCTGGGGTTTTTTTGCAGTTAAAAAACACGTTTGACAAATTCCCTTCAACCTTCCACGGCGCTACCGAAAGCTGCACTTGCATGAAGAAATGGGAACTCGAACTGTCTTTAGGATAGCATATACAGAGACAAGATGTGGTTAGCACATCAAGTCAGCTACTGGTGCAGATCAAAACAATTTTTGGCTCTTCCTCCTCCCCGTTTAAATGGATTTATTTTTTTCCCAGGCAAAGGCAGGCACCAGGACGAGCACAGTGCACGCTGCAGCTGCTGCCAACAGCTGTAGCAGGCCCCGTCATAGCTACAGGTTTTGATTTTATTTTATCATTTATTTTTTAAGCTACAGTGCATAAGAGTTCACATCCCAAATTGAAAACAAAGCAAACCCCAAAATAAACTTTGCTGTCTTACTAATTAAAGGGATGCGTTCCTTCAGGAAGGCTGACACAAACCACTGCTGTGGGGTTAAGAACATTTTTAGCGCTCAGTCCTTCCAACATTTTTACTGAGACCGTGCGAGCAAGCCAGAGCCCGACTACCCATGTAGCATCTTTAAGAGCTCTATCTAGGAAGTGAGTTCTTCGCATAACTTGATTTGAAATGTCACAGGACAGTCGCATAAACGAAATCTCAACAATACAGGAATTTCTTCTCCAGCCCCCAAGTTTCCATTCCTTGCACAGCAGCCAGTGAAGTGTTCGTGGATGTCTTCAACCTGCCTTGCCATGCTGGGTCAGACACGGACACCCTACGTGACAAGAAACTTAACGAGCACAAAATAATATTACCAATAATCTAAAAAAGTTTTTTGCCTAGTAATTTTTTCAGCTGGAGGTTTAGCGCTCTGACAACGAGCGTGCGCTGCTGCGTCTGCCACGCAGGACGCATCCGAAACACAAGTTCTGCAAATTCCAGCTTTTTCCCACAACGGCCTGTGCGGAACGTATCGCTTACTGCCTAGTGCCCTGCCAGAGCAATAGTCTTTCTTATCGTAACTGAAATATTCTAGCTGAATTCAACTCAAATTATAACAGATACATCTGTCTTTATTTTAAGAAATCTGATGTGGTATTAAAACCAGACATTTTTAACTGCCGTTTCTGACCTTTCCACTTACTTCGTAGAAGCGAGGGGGTTTTAACCATCCTGCAGATTACACTGTGAATTAATGGTATCATTTGTAAGACAACAAAAGCCTGAACTCAACAGTGAAAAGTGTAGGGAGAAAGGAAGGGGTCTGAAACTGAAGCAAACCCAGGCATTACCAAGTCAACTGCCTTCACTTTGCCCTAGGAAATAGTGTTCCCAAAGTACGAAGGTTTCACCTCCCCGATGACAGTTGAGTGCCGCGGCATTAACTGCATCCCGCCAGGCCAGGAAGGCTGGAAGGCATTCCCACCGCCAAGTGACCCGGCTCCACGGAAGCCAGGCTGCTTTACAACGCAGCTTCCTTCCACCGGGCTAAAGGCACAACTCCAGACTCATCTGTGACACAGACCACTCCACATTCAGTGTGCTTTTAGAGCTTAGAATACTTAAATAACCAAGGGGGGAAAAAAAACCCCCAGCCAAATTGCAAATCCAGAGCACAAATGACACTTGAGAGTAACAACCGCCTTAGCCAGTGCACCTGAACTGCCGCTGCCGTCGTAGAGATCGGCTCTTCTAAGGAGGCAGCAAGTTCCCACTTGAAACTTGGTCCCAAGTGATGCTTGTAAGGTTGTTCCCACCACATTCCACATTTCTTAAGAGCTCAAGTCGCCCAACCCCGCAATGAGTAAAATAGCATCGAGCTGTCCCTCACGGAGAACAGAGCTGGAGAAGTGATGTGCCTCCTGCTCGGGATGTGCTGTTCAGGGAAATCTAAAGCTAGTTTAACACAGAAGTCTTCAAACGGAGCAGATGTGATTATTAGCCACACATAGAGGAGAATAAAAGGGCAGGCCTTTGTCTCCAGTTAAAACTCTAAAATTGAGATATTCCCAGTAGTGAAATCTTTCCATTCCACACACATATAACGTTCCTCCATATTGGTGGATAAATAAAACATTTTATATCCTAAATACCAACAAGAGCCGGCCAAGACAACCCAACTCATTTTTGTAATAGGTGGTTTGGGCGATTCACAACATCTGAAATGTAAGTCTCCAGACCATTTAATGTAAGGCAGAGGTAACACAGTACATATCAGCTGGCTTCGATTAACACTTCACCTTTATCACTTGCAAAAGTATTTCCTTATGGGCTGAGAACCACCAATTACTCATGTCTCTGCTGACTCACAGAAATACTAATCAGCCTTTAAAAGAGGTGGTGTTCCACCATGTTACGCAACTTACTGCCAACTCCTGGAGAAAGGGAGACCACAGTTAACATTAACGAATTGACAAGATGTATTTGGGGATATAACAGAATATCCACTGTAAAATCAGAATTAACAGCTCTAGGAGCTTGTACTTATGTCAGAACACTGTTCTTCCAGTTCGTAAAATGTGCAGTAAAAACAACAAAAGAATATGGTTTTCAGATAGTCCATAATGTCCACCTCACTTTCCTCCTATTCAGACACTAAGATGAATATCTCATGACAATTTGCTCACCTTATCTGCTCTGGTGCCAGCCTCCAGTGCAAGCACATAATATTTACGTATCGTTTGGGACTGCCCAGTTCACTGGGGCTGCAGGTTATCAGGAAACCTAATGGAGTAAGAATATCAAATCATGCTGCCCTTTCCTCTGCAGAAGCTGTACGATCTATATAAAGCTAAGAAAAAGGTGGAAAGGACACACAGCAATTTTATGCTGGATCATCTCGCTAGGCTGCATCACAAAATTAAACACTGGGCACGAACCTACTGTTTTTATAGATGTTTACAATCTTGAAACATTACCTTCCACTCAGGTCAGGCTGCCCTCCTCCATCCAGCCCTCGCAGAGGATGCCACCTCCATGCCAGCCAGGTGCTTCTCGTAAGGTAATTTTAATTAACTCTGCTCATCATTGCCAAGTGACCCGCCTGTTCAACATGACCTGTTCTATCCCCATACACCACGTATACCTATCAGAAATTATTTGCAACCCAGCTAAGCAAGGTTACCTGCAGAAATTAAACCAGCAAACTCAATCCTGCCCAGCTGACAAACGGGAGGGTGGTCTTGGGGGCACATCTGAACATGATTTATAGTCATCCCAACATAGACATATTCATGCCAGTCAGTAGCACCTGTGACTGCTGAGTTCACTTGCCCAATCCACTCCTAAATAATTCAAGTAGTTACAACTTTTTGCCCATTACAGAAAACAGCAGGCAGTCACTCATAGAGGGCTCTTGAAGAATCCTCTGCCCAGAAATGTCTCAGATAAATGTACCAAGTAAGAAACCCACTATGGATTTTAGGCTGAAAATTGTGCCTCTGAATAAAACACCTACTCAAGATCGCGTCCACCACCTGGAGAACTGAAAATCTCTGATGATTCTACCATTAGCACCATACAGTACTGTACCACTGTACCTTAACATATCCATTACTTGCCTGTTCACAAGGTTTTGATCTATTATTCAAGTAATCCCAAGCTTTACCACCTATGTAGATAAGCTGTTTCACAAAGCCTGTCCACCATCCTTCCCAAATATTCGTCATCTGCTGTGCTAATTCACACCAGCAACAAAGCTTACTTTCCTGCAACAACAGTTTACTAGAAGACTTATGTGAGCATGTTAGTAGTCAATAAATTCATAAATACAAAGTCACTCTACTTTCCTATTATTTTTCAGATCTCATCATCACCTGCTGCCCACAGCCCAAAATTCACCACGCTGAGGAAGCCAAGCTGAAGTTCCAATTTTTTTCCTTGTTAAAAAACACGTCCACCCACACCAGCTTGCATTTGATCTAAAAGCTATTGCCAAGGGGAGAAGGAAAAGTACCACCACTCCTAGCGCACTTGTCACATCAAACAGACACCACCTTCAAAATTCATTCAGCCGTCTCCTCAAAGTGTAAAATATTGTAGAAGCCTCACTACTCCTGAAGCTAAGCGACACATGAGTGGACATTACTGCAAAATACAAGGAGAAAAACCAACAAAACAATGTAAAAAGACTGGTTCTGCTGCTTATCCAAATGGACGACTACCTTCCCAAGCATCCCAAAGGATGCTACGAGAAAAATTTGCCTCCAAAATGCCAGGGGACCTGGCCAACTGCAGCCCAGGAGCAGATATACAACTAAAGGAGGGGGCATCTTCATACAGAGAAAAGTAAGCTTAAGAAAGTCAAAAGGTGAATTCAGATAGCTGAACAGTCTGTCTGCAGAGTCATGCACTTTATCTTTCATATTAAAGAGAAAAGTCACTACAATCCTTATTGTACCACATTAAAAAAAATAAACAAAGGAATAATGCTGAATTTCAAAAGGAACTGTTGGAAAACACCTTTTAAAAAATGGAAAGCTGACATCACCCAATTCAAATTTTGGGAATAAAAAGTCAAAGATTAATCAGATTAGCAATTACAAGATTTTCTATGCAAGGGAAGGAACAGGCAATATGAATTCCCAATACTTTGATGCTGACACTGCATTTGAAAACCAGTATCTCAGCCTGCCACACAATACAAACATACAGTAAGCACCAAGTATTTTGAGGTTACCATGACAGCATTTGCCAATTAGATCCTCAGAAAGCCTGTCATCTATTGCAGAACACAAACAAGACATCTACTGGCATTATGGACAAACATTCAGAATAAACATGCCGTAACGCTGCAGTAAAAAAGCCACCCATGCCAAAAATCATAGGTGGGTTGAGTCCCTCAAGCGATGCTAAAGCAGACTCTTTATCAAAAGAGCAATACCTAAGCCCAAGTCAAGCTACTCCAAACCTCACAAATCCCCTACCTCCCCCTCATCATAAAATCAGCAATAAAGGAGAAATACGATGCCAATCTTTCAAGGCTCCTTCAGCACAGGATGTTTTCTCCTTGCAGCAATTTGAAGGCTGTTGAAGTCCTCTTCAGTAATTTCCAAATTATTTCCAGAAGTGATTTATAACATGCCTGGGGATAAAAGTTACAAACAGGACAAGAATCTACTGAAAACTTGAACTTTGTGTTTCGTTTTTCACGCGTGCTGTCCTAATAGCGGGGAACGTGCCGAACACATCCGTACAACTCCAGCCAGATGCCTGAGACGTCAGTGAGACGACTTCAACTGGGCTGCCGACCTCCTCTAGGTTCAGAAACCGCAGTTCAGCAGAATTACAATGCAATCGCTGCAATTTTCAAGGATATCCTACACTTAAATAATGCCTCACTTTACATGAAGGTAAACGGCTTTCTTAATTTCTCAAGTAGATTTTTGAGCTAGAAACTGACACGCTCATTCCTGAAGATTCAGAACAGAAACTCAAAGACTTCAAAAACTATGCTGTAATTCAAACTGTATTTACATGAATTGTCTCCACTTCATGTACTAGTTATAGCGTCCCAGAGACACTCCTCAAGTATGCTTCCAACATCTCTGACATAAGCCCTCAAAAAAACAAAAACCCCAACCCTGAAGCCCCAAAAATTCCAAAGAAAACAAAGAAAACAAACAAAAAAAGCCCTACAACCACCTTGAGACTCAAGATTTTAAGCTCAAGTCATCTGCTGGAAAAAACAAGACAGCAAAATGAAAAAAGAGAGTACTAAAAGACTGCTTATTTCAACACCCATGAATCTTCAGCTAATTTTATTGGTTCCACAATCATATTTTCCTAGGTTTGGCCTGTTGGGTCCAAATTCTACTAAGCAAACATGATGAAGAAACGACGGTGGTAAAACTGAGTATAAGTGATTTCATGAGCTGGAATTCAACAGCAGTGCTTTTATAACTCCAAACTTCCCTGCCTCCCAAGCCCAGACAGAGAGCGCACAGGAATGGAGAGAAGCAGAGTGCACTGACTCCAAAACCGTATCGCGGAGCTCACCAGCCTGCACGCAACCGTAGGACTGTTAAATACGCACTGGAATGCGGCTGAAATAGACACTGCAACCGGATTTTTAATACATGTATTTATATATTATAGAAAAATCAATGTGTAAAAGATATTGTATGTAAATAAGTTATACGTAACATCCCCAAAAAATGCTAAGCTGTGGAAACAGGGAATTTAAAAAAAACAACGAAGTCATCTGAGATTGGCAGAAAAGGTTCTAAGAACTGCCAGATAAGCGAAATCCTAGTGGTCTGAGCAAAAGCACAGCCTTGGTATACCAGGGAAGCCCCTTCTGGAAGTTACATGAACTTCCTTGAGCTCTCATCCACCACTCATGGCTTGTTAGTCAAGTATTTATTAGAGGTAGTCCTATGAATGACTCAAAGAACATACAGAATGACAGTTTTACTGACCTTAACAGGAAAAATAATTATATATGTTATAGTTTTGCTGTGATTTTTGTTCAGCTTTTACTGCACGCTTCTGCAAGAAACACTTCCAGCATCCTCCCCCGAGGACGGATGGTGCTGCCAGAGCTGTTTGTCACGCTGGTGCAACTGTGGAGGACAAGGGACAGCACATGTAAACAGAAAAAGGCCAGCAGTGTTTGTGAGGACTGCAGTGACACATTCCTAGGATTATTCTGCAAGGAAGGAACTCAGAGCGGGTCCAAAAAGAAATGAACTTTTTACTTTGAGTCTCAACCGTGGAATCCTGCTGTAACGGAGCGAGTGTGCTACGCAAGAACAGCGGGACCGGGAATTTTACGTACTGAAGAATTTTGCAAAACTCACTGGGGTTTCACTGGGTAACACAGCCCGCTCTCCTGTAGACGGAGTGAAGGAACAGTTAAATTCCTTTTTTCTCCCCCTCCAACTGCATCAGCGGCAGCCGTGTGAGTGGGCTGGTGAAGGAGACGGTATGCAGACATGAGAGCAGATAGGGCTGGAAAAGCCAGTACAGAGTGAGAGACGGTCCTACATCTACTTCAGACACCACCAGCAAAACACTTGTAGCACAACTGCGCAAGTATTTTGGGACAGGATACTGACTTTGAAGACAACTAAAATCAAAGGAAGACTGTATTAAAATCTTGTGCTTGCGGAAACAGAATTACACGCATTTTTGTAAGTCAGTAGTACGTAGTACCCAGCTCCATCGCTGTCAAGCCCCCAACATGGAAGCGTTCTCATCAGCAGCACTTTCACACAAAAAAAGGTATTGTGGCTCTTTCATGTTTTATCCACACTATGTATGGGCAATGTTAGATTGACTACAGTTGATGTCTCAACCTGGGGGCCCTAAAAATACAAACTAGCACGCATTCTCAGATCACACTCAATTTCTTCTTTATTTGGGGATGGAAAGGGATTTGTTATCAGTCAATTCCTTACATACTTTGCAAGGGTAGAGGTTAAGGCAAGCTGCGACAGGAACGCACTCCGCGAGTATAAAGAAGAGGAGCCTCATCCCAACACCTCTTCTTACAGGAAAAAAGGGATGGGGGTTATTGCAGCAAACTTTGGTGCACATTGCCTACGCTTCGGCCAAAGCAACGTCCAGGAGTGCCTCAAAGAACAATTTCCTTCAGTCCTTTCCAAGTCACCTGAACAAAAGGGTTCCCAGGTGAAAGCCCACAATACGCCCACACGCACGTTAAGGACCTACAGGGATTTCTTAGTGAAATTCCAGTGACACAGTGTGCTTGCATTAAATACTTACATATAGAACTGGAAGTCCATAATCCACAAGCACAATTGAACCTCTGTTTTGATGGTGAAAGGCATATAATCATAGGAGGGAACTAATATAGTATCACTTAACAGTTACCTAGAGTAAAACTGTAATTAACACAGCAACTAAATCCCACTTCATTCCGGAATCTCTTATTTTAAATGCAGGTTTCTGTTTCCCCTACCACACTAGTTCCAGAAAAGTCCTGCTTCCCAGATGCTCCCGTGTACCACCTGGAGCCCTCAGGACAGTGAGAAACAATTATATTTGTTCTCCAGATGTTCCATTGGTTGTGGGAAGCAGAGGCAGGTGTTGGAAGACTGACAGTTGCATCACCTTCTTCCTCCCACCAACAGGGAGGAACAGCCGAGTTAAGGAATTGGGATGTGAATTAATTTCTGCAGCAAGAGAGCAGAAGAAAAGGGTTAATGAAAAGAACTAACAGGCTTTCCAGCCTCCAGGTGAAAAGTCACCACCAGTTCCTCATTCCTTGCAGACCTTCAGACTTGATTCAGAAATTCAAAAGAAATTAAAAAAAGCAAACACTGGTATTTTACTGCACCCAAATCAGGAACAGTTTCAAATGCACCAGATGAAAACTGCCCATAGACTGCTCTGGTAAAATCCATCCAACAGCAAGTTTCTCCTCCTTAAACAAAGCACCTCATGCAGATAGTAAGAATACTGGTGCTACTCTGGCTGAGACTTATGGGGAAGATTCTGGAAAAAAAAAAATCATGAGCGGTACAGCAAGAAGCATCCTTTGAAGCATCTATGCACATCAAGGAGCAGCTCTTTGAAAGATGACCACTTCTGAAAGATGCACCGACAGCTGAACAACAAAACCAGACCTGTACTTTAATCCTCAGTGTCCTTCAAGGTTACGATGATTTGTTTCTGCTGGTAAGCTGCAAGAATGAATAGGGCATTTTGGGTTATAAACTGTTCTTACACAGACTGAGAGAAATAATAAAAAGATCTCTTTTATTTTAATTTTGCCTCAGTTACAGTCTAGGCTCCTCAAAGTCCTTGTCAGAAAGTGCTTTAGGCAGAAGGCCACAGCAGGGCTCTAGCTGTCCCTTGCCACCCAGCCCCACGGCTCCCAGTTTGAGTCCAGGGCTGGTGTTGCGAGTGGGAATTCCCGTCGGCTCCCAGGCAGAGCCAGCTGCAGGACCGGTACCACGCGGTGCCAGCCGCACACCTCCCCTGCCCAGCTTCCGTCCTTCGCTGGGTATTTGCTAAGGAGTTAAGAGGGAGAAATTCAGTGCCACATCAAACTTAACCACGAAAGCGTGACTTGGCAGATCACGGCAGAACTATACAGAACTGAGGACCAGGCCAGGGCAACGCAGCATAACCATGTTATGGCAGAAAACAGCGCATCTGTCCAGGACCTCTAAACCACTTAAACCAAATGGCACTGCCTGTCAAACTACAAACTCTACAGCCTTACAGCATCGTTACACAACAGCAGCCAGTCTACTTTTATCTTACAGGCACCACTGAATGGAAAAACATTCAGATTCCACAACAGTGAATTTTTATTTTTTGAGATTTTGGGTTTGGGGTTGTCTCAAAATGCTTTTCAGAGAAAGTTCTTCCATTATATCAGTTCTGTTCACCGGGAGAAGATGGCAGTTAGAGTTACAACAAGTCTTAAGACGACAGCAATGCCCTCTGATCAGCCTCTACTTACCATTAAGTCTCCTCCCTGCTTCATGTTAAAAAGAGTCAGTTCAAAGGGCTGAAGGTCAGCTGCATTAGCAGGTAATTCCCCCGCGCACAGAAATCAGAAGGCACACCTACATCTCTGCTGCTGCAGAGCTTCCACAAACCCAAGGTGCCCGACTGGAGAGGTAAAGCAGGTGGCAATATTAGAAGGTGGTAATACCCTCAGGAACACTGAAATCTGAACATAAAGGCAACCAACTACCTGATTTTGCTATTCACTCCCCACCCATTGTGTTCACAAGACCAGGAGATAAGAAGGGGCAAGAAAAGGGAAGGATTCCCACAACCCAGTCTGCAATGCAGCTCAACGTATTCACAGCACTGCTGTGCCTATGGTACATACATAAATAACCAAGCCTGCTCACACATCTTTATACGCCGTCAAGGTGCCAAACACAGATCCTGCTTATCTGATCTCAGCCTACTCTTTTCATAGCCTATCATTCTCACCCAACTCCGTAATAACTTTACCTTGAGTCACCCAGGAAATTTTGCAGATATCTAATGTGAAAATCAAGAACTTCAGAGAACTTCATGTCCCCTCCCAGAGGGCCCCATCCCCACCTAACCCAGCACCTGAAGTTCATCTGTAATCTCAAATACCATCACCTGCACTAAGCACTGCTTTTTCAGCCAATGTAAAAATATCTAAGAATTCCTCAAACATGAATGATGCTCGGATATTTTTAAGAGATTAAAAATGAACACAAGAATAAAGGTTATTTTACATGGAACCCCTCATATTGAATGGCAATTAGCTAATGCCTTGAGAGCTACAGGCCAACAGCCATGTTCACCACCTCAGAGCCATGCCTGCCATCAACAAGAAAGCCCCAAGAGCCACGCACCGAGAAGAGCCAGCACTATTCTGTTGAAAGACAGTTCCCGCGTTGCACGCTTTTCTTGCGTTAGCACAGACCACACGAACAGCACAGAAAGCTAACTGCTTCTCACGTGCCCAAGCTTCTTCTTTCTCCCCAAACGAGGAGATAGGTTATGGATTTGGTTTCTGGAAGGTGGGTGTGAATGGCCAAGGTCACCTTAGACAACAGCCGCTCAGCACAGCTACTCCCGAGCAGAGACAGCACTCTGCAACCGCACTGTTGGGCATGAGCTGGAAGAGGCCATTCATCCCTACGTGCTTTTAACCACTGCTTTCAAAACGTCTTTTCCAGAAAAAGCCCCTTGGCGTTGCCTTCTTCCCTTGACACTCGGGAAGCAATCCCGCCATGCACAACTCCGCGTGGAAATGAAAGGTTCCCCAGTGCTGCGCTGCTCACGTTAACTCTTGACTATCACAAGGCTGCCCGATACAACGCTGTGAATCTGAGGAACTTCAGCACCAACAGGACAAAATAAAAAAATAACACATTCTCCTGAGGATAGAAATTAGCCTCTTTTTATTAAAACAAACTTTTCATTGCAAAGTTTAACAAGCAAGGACATTTTTGGTACTAGGAAGCTGGCAGTGGACATGCAAGGAATACTGAAGGCATTGAACCGAGCCCCCTTAATAATAAAAAAAATAATTATTTCATGGATGTCACTTCTCTGAAGTAACCACATGAAGTAACAGCTTGGCGGAAAAAAAAAAAAATCTCACTTGAAAACAGATTTAACTGAATTACCTTGGCAGAAAACCAGAACTATTGGGTGTCCAACTATGGATCGAACGCATAGTTTCTTAACCAGGGGTGTGAGTCCGTAGCACCATAGCATGAGGCTCGTGTCTCACTTGAGGAAACGAGAGAAGTCATCAGCACTTTGCCTATAGCACTGCACTGCCTGCGGAAGGCAGAGGCCTGGCTAGCTACCAATCAAGAAGAAGGGGAAAAAAAACCCAAAACAACAAAAAAAACCCAAAACCACAAGAGCAGCAGAGCAGTTGCATTTCTCCAAACAACTGCAGTGGAGCTGGGCAATCTGAACACATTTCTAGCTACACTGGGAGATCTAAAGTAGGTAGAAGGAAGCTTTCAAGTCCTTCTGACCCAGTATTTCAAACACCTCCTGAACTCCTCCTAAATAAAATAAGGCCTGCCTTTTTCGTCAGCAAAAGCTTTCCCCAGCAAAGAGCAATCCCCATTTGCAAAGCAGGGTCAGACATTCAACAGCTGAGGTTTCGTTTTGAGAACACGCACCCCTCGCTTGTGGTTACCAACCTGAGAGCCTGCCTGTATGACTTTTTAAAGATGGGAAATACAAAGATTAAGGACTAGCAAAGCCATACGAATGAGCTCAAGAAGGTTTACCTACAGA
This sequence comes from Aramus guarauna, assembly GCA_013400195.1. NCBI lineage: Eukaryota > Metazoa > Chordata > Aves > Gruiformes > Aramidae > Aramus > Aramus guarauna. The sequence continues at coordinate 399,819 of VXBL01005647.1, read as the reverse complement.
AGGTGACACACTCATACCTCTACTTACACTATGTGGCACTACCAACACCTGCTTCCACGTGTTCTGAAGCATATTACACGCACCCTGCCAATGCACAGAATCATACCTGTCTGGAAATAAATGTAGTTGCTTAGTTTGGCTTCAAACTGACTCTAATCAAAAGGTTAAAGCAGAATAACTTTTTCAACGGGGAAAATGCTCCTATCGAGATTTTCCTTGTCCAGCATCTGACGCCAACTCCAGAAACAGGCAGAATAACTCACTGTCCCTTCCCAGGAAAATTAACGACAGACACAGATGGGTTTGCCTCTCACCTGAGCATTGGCACTGGATAACAAGGGTTTGCTTCTTTCAGCTGTTCAGTGAAAAACCACTACCTTCATCTTCAAGGAATGAGGAATGAAAGGGGAGCTGGCATGCAAAATCATGGATTGACTAGGAAAAGTTGCTTTTGTGTGTGTGTGTTTTCTATGGAGACAATACCTGGGGCTTCAAAGGTTTGGGGAGATTGGCAACAAGGATCTCTATAGAGAAAGGATCAGAAAGGGACCTAGAAGTAAATGAAGAAATAAACTTTAAGATAGGAATTACAGCAAAGTACTTTAACGGAGGTACAGCACAGCCAAAGAGGAGGGGACAAGAGGATATACACAGTGAAAGGAATACCAGTGACAGCCAGTAAAGATCTGCCATACTGGACTGCGAGGAAGAGCAGCTTGAGCAAGGAAACCAACAACTTGCTGCCGAGGATGTGACAAAATGGGTCATTTTCAACTCAACGTCAGGTTAGGAAAAATAAAAAATAAAAAAAATTCCAATTTCTCTCCAAGTCCTGATCACAATCCCCTGAAAGCTGTGAAGAGCAACATGCATTCAATTTTAACAGCTTTTTAATAATTAAAGCCACAGAGAAGTTAAACCTTGCATCCTCCATGAGCACAAAATAAGATTTTTCCCTGCAGGACACAGAGATGGAGACAGAAAAACCTGTTGCCTTGCCAACATAAATATTTCTGTATCGCTGAACAGAAGAGCTTCTGAACTAGGATGTTGCATAAGGACCAGTGAGGTCACCATCCCAGTTTCCCAGGCAGTCTATCCCTGACACAAATGCAGTAACAGCCCCGGAAGAGCAGGAGATGTTTCGGGCACTATGTCATTCTGATGCTCATCCCAAAGAAGGCTTTGGTTTTCAGGAGCTACCAGACCATCATCTCGGCAAGAACGCTCCCTAACAGCAACATGAATGATGTTAAGGGCTACCGATTTTTCAGGGTTCAGTCTAAAAATAAAAAAGTGCCACTTCACAGGGAGAATAAACAGTAACCGAGCAATTTCACATAAGACAAAGATGAAACGTCATGCTCTCAAGACCCAAGTAATGCACGCACCCACCGAAAGCAGCAGAGAAGCCGAGTGCACGCATCTCGATAGATGCATTACATGCCCTTACAAATACAACTGCACTGAGTAGGTTAGCACTTGCTTTTTAAAATAGTTTTCCCTCATGTTTAATACATAAACACTGACATTAAGTGGCTGTTTGCACAGGAATAAGATGGAAAAAAAATTGCATCAGTGTTACAGAATCCTCTTCTCAAACTCCACACATGTATAAGTTTATACACACACCAAGTCAAACGCAAGTGAAAACAGTATTTTTAGGAATCCAAATTCTCTATCAAACCAGCCAGACAAGCCGACTGACAAATGCACACAAACAAATAAAGAGTTATTATAAATGACTGGAAGTGCCAGGAGCTGGCACCAGTCAGCACAGTATTTGAGCTTCCCTTCGTATCTCAGTCGCAAACACCAGGCTCCAACGCTTCCAAGGAGGACAGATCTGCTGCGGGGCTTCATTCACAACATGGAAGCGTAGCTCCCAGGCATCCAAACCACACCATCATTTGACTGCTCCGAAGAACAAGAACCCTTTGCTAGCACCAGGACCTTTACAGGAAACTTCCACATTATTTCTTAAGAAGTACCTCCAAGGCAGAAATTATCTCCACCGAGCCAAGGACTTGAGACACATCATTGATTCATCTAAAAATAAAAGTTGTTTGATGCAACTAGAGCTGACATTGCTGAGTTTTGCTATTTATAGTTCTCTCTAGCTATAAGCTGGTAAAAATAAAGTTACAAATAATGGTTCTCATGTAATTCACACATAGCGTCTCCCGTATCAATGAGATAATAACTCTGTATCCCACCAAGTGGAATATTTACAGCCAGGAAATACAGATGTGCCTCCCTCCTAAATCACCATTACTGTACCTGACATTATGGCCAGATCCTACGGGGGTTCCTCACAAAGACCTTTCTGTAACATCTTACTACACTTGGAGATTTACCCTGTATTATAACTTCAGACAAGTGACCTTTACATCTTTGCCTGCGCAACCTCAAAGCGAGGAAGCCAAAAACATACGAAAAACAAGTTCCGTGACGTTAAATGTACACTTAAGTGAATCCACACCACAAATATTCCTTCAAATTAGACTGATTAAGATTTTCAAGACTATTAACCAATGCAGGAACCAATCCTTATGACAAATGCCTTGCCCTGAGTCCCAAACCGGTTACAGCTGCTACTGAAGATGGACGGCTGCAGCAGGGAAAGCCAGGTCTCTCCGCCTTGCCTGTCATCTTATCCCCAAAGAAAACCTCAATTAATAACAAGGCCCGCCATTTAATGGTTATTCACGTCTTCTGTCATTAGTTAAAAAAAAAACAAAAAACAAAAAAGCAAAAAACCAAACCTGTAGGAAGCTACACTGCACTATATGCTTATTATCTGGATGGTATTTGTCGCCTATTTTGTTGTAAGAAAACATTTGGTACTATTTTGTCAATAAAGCAGAAGTATTTGTCAAACACTGTCATTATATACCAGTCTGAAACATCAAAATCATCAAGTGCCCTATTTTAAACTTCCATCAAGATAATAGCTTTATGTTGGATGCTTTTCATGAACAGAATACATGATAGTTTCTCAAGTTCAATATACTGACATTTCTTTCTCCTCACACATGAAAAAGCCCATTCTGTATTTTTTGGCAGAAACCGCCTTTCCCTGTGTGTTTACTGCAGTTGCCTAGGGGAAATCCTAACACCAATTATCAAAAGCAACACTATTACATTAATAGTCTGCATTAATGACTTTTTTTTTTTTTAACCCTGTGCAGCTCCAAGTGGAAATGAATATGTAGGCATTTGAAAGAGATTTGCACTCGCTCTCCGCTTTCCAAATATCTATTTCTAAGGTTAGAACCATGCCAAAGAAAACAATAGTTACATGCTATTCCAGCTATCATCCTACACAAATCACTTGTTAACGGGATACTTGTACTTCGGCGATCAGTATTAAACTACCGGTGGTCATCAGCACAGTAGTATCAAAATCAGCTTGGCTCTGCAGAAAAGAGCCAAACTGTTCATTCAAAATACATCCGAGCGATTCCTGATCCAAGAATCCAAGATCTGAACCCAACGCTACCCATGAGCTGACGCTGCGGAGCACCCGAAGGACTGCTCTGAAACTACATTTTGTCAAATGCAGCAAATGAAACTTCTGGCTGCTTAGCTACTAATGAGAGTAAAGGTTCAGCATCTGGTACAAGAGGTGCCATCTTCTCGTGCAAAATGACCATTACATCCAGTAAAGCATTGCTAATGGTGGAAGCAGTGAAGTTTGAAGCTCCCCTCTATTTGCAGCAACTAGGAGCAACTTAAACCCTTCTTTTGGCCTCAGAAAAGAGCTCACATGCTACTCCACTTCTGGTAAAAACAAATGCTCCATATTAACTCCAGACTCACTAGGATTAGGAAACAGTTCCAGAGTAACCTTATCCTTCTTGTCATACTGAGCACCCTCAAGTTCAGGGCAAGTAACTAGGAGAAAAGGAACGAGAATATCATGTTATAAACTTTTCTTTTACTTGTGCAATTTATGTTTTGGTCATTTACGTGAACGTTATTAGATCAACACAACAACATCTTTACCTACAGCAGGAAACCAAACAAGAGGCAGATCTCTGGCAAAACAAAAAGTACGCTAACTTAAGTTACAGGGCTTGGTTTGCGAGGGAATGAACGCCTGCACACCACCTTTACAGGAGTATTCAGTGATCTGTCCCAAGAAAGTTACCCGTTACTGCCACTAGGCATTGAACTGTTGAGTTAATACAGAGCAACACTGAAATTCTACATTTCAATTTTCGCAGAACAACGAAGACCATGACTGCTAGCATCTGGCATAGACTTCAATATTGTGCAAACATTAATCCATCTCATTCTCTAATTCAGCCAGTGACCTTAATACCAGTTCAGTTCTTAATCATCTGGCTGTATCAGTGCAGCTGGCATTCATTTTGCTTGACACAAAACCCACCCAATAAATAATAACAAAAAAACCCTCTTAGATGATGCTTGACAATACTTAACCCCAATTGCAATTGATTTATCCGCTAGATTTTACTTTCGTAACAACGTCTAGACAACGCTCACTCACAATAACTGAGAGAGATAAAAGAAGAGCGCTAGAAGACTTTGTAGCCCGTTACAGAAGAGGACTCTCCAGTGTTGCAAGAGAACGCGCTTTACTAGCACGTCACCAAAAACCTGCAGCTACAAGATGGGGAACCATGTGGGACCAGTTCCAATACGTTTACATCACGTTGCCCAAATTTCACGTGCTCCAAAGCTTTGCCTGCTCACCCACGTGAGCACGCAGGAAATGCCAGCGGCGCAGAAGCGTAGTCACCATGCCAGGGTAGCAACCAAGAGATGACATAGAACTCGTAAGAATTATCTCAAGCTTTGCAAGAAGGACTGGAGGCCTCCAACAGAGATCACTTGTCAGCTGCCCTCTACTTCCCATGACTATAAACTGTAGAGACTTTGAGATAAGAGCTTAAACTAACTCCTCTAAAACCTCGAGGGGAAAAAAAACAACCACCCAAAAAACCCCCACGAACCCTGAAAGAGCAGTTTAACATACTATAATGATACACCTTTTGAGGGTCTACAATTTTGATTCACAAATCTGCTTGATGTATCCTAAAGACTGGTTATTCAAACAAAGTTATCTCAAACCAAAAGCAACAACAAGTGAGAACCACTGAAAAAGAAACTATTTTAAAACCCCGCTGCTCCCAGCCATCCTCCTCCTCCGGAGCAGCAAGAGTTCCTCTCTTTATGAAACTACCATGAAGACTTCAAGGGGAAAAATAGTTTAGACACGGAACAGCATTTCCCCTGACAAGTTCCCCTAAATAGTTTTAAGGCAAAAATAGCTTATCTTCCTTCACATTCATGGAAGTCTTGGTTTTTTTCTTCTTCCTTTGGGGGTAGTGGTGGTAAATTCATAAGAACTTTTCTTGCTACAAATAAATGAATTTTCAGGTTGAATATCATAACATAAAACTATTTAAATCAGGGACAAGTGAACTTCAAAACTAATAATTAGACATTTAGATGTGTGTTGGGTTTGCATGGCAAGGTTTTGGTAGCAGGAGGGCCACAGGTGTGTGGCTTAGAATAGCAGCATTGGTACAGGATTAGTCTAGAACAGACACCACCACTTAGATATTCGTAACACAGATTTAGCCTTGAAGAAGGCAAGTTGCGAACATCACCTCCATAGTCTGTAAGATGTGACATTAACACGTTGCAATCCTTGCAAAAAAGCGGAGGCCCTGAACAATATCCAAAAGATGGGCACCAGCCTGGCTGGCAGACCAGCTTCATCCTCCCCATCCGCACCTTCAGCTTTTCTTGTTTCCAAAGGCAGCTTGTAGGAAAAAAATCTGATCAACATCTAAGTGATCCGGAACTCTAGCTCACCTTAGCTGGGCAGCAGGCGTTTGCACCTCCTGGCACCCCGCTGCTAACAGAAGTTTTGGGAACTGTTGCTTGCGTGGGACATGAGACCAACAATGACAGGGAAAATGGGGTTTGCAAATAGAAAAGGAAAATTCTTGATGCCCAAAGACATTTTACTGACAGTGGGAAGAATAATCTTCCCTTCAAAAAAAAATTAAAATAAAAAATAATTAAAAAAAATCAACCTTTACCTACTTCACAGCATAAAACTCAGTAACATCAAAAATATGTAGATTTACATATTCTTTACTCTTTTGCTTTTAAAATTCTGTAACTTCAGCTTGTTCAACAGTACCTGACCAAGGTAGTTAGAAACAGATGTGCACGAAATATCATCACCTAGATATTGTAGAACAGATAATATATATATACACACACACACATAGACACACACCCCCCAATATCTGGGTGATGATATTTTGTGAACATCTGTTCCTAACTACCCTGGTCAGGTAATACGTATACATTGCAATATCTGGGTGATTATTTCAAGCTGAAAATGCCGACAAGCACGGGGTTTAAAACTCGTACTTTCTCTACAGACCTTAGGCAGGCCTTGTGTAGAAAGTCCAAAGTCAAGTATCTCGCACGCAGCGCCAAACACGCTGGATACCAACGGCACAGGGGAAGCAAGATGCACGTAATACAACTTCTTTTTGCAACTGGTTCTGCGGGGAGAAAAACCAGACCACCACACACATTAAAATCGAGATTCCATCCTGCACGGGATGGTCAAGAGCATACCCATTTCACATCAACTAAAGTGGCAAAACGCACAAGTCCTGGCTGAACAGCAGCTAGTTCCAATCTTGTAATATAAAAATATATTTGGCACACTAATCATAACATGTAATGAAGCTTTTCTTCCTCAGAAATAATAGGGTAAATTAAGGACAGATTAGTTTAAACCTACACTTTCTGGAGGACACCAATAAGCAACAGCTGAAATCGTGCACAGACTTTTTTTTTTTCCTTCTGATAGCAAAAGCCTTAACGACTTCTCCAGAAAAAAGGAGAGAGCAGCAGAGCACATGGGACCTGCTAACGTGTAACACAAGCCTTGCAACATCAACACCGCTTCCAACCTGTAACCACATCGCTGGTCCCAGGACACATTTTCTGGAAAACAAGAAGCCTCAAAGCTTACTTTCCCCAGATAAATTTGATACTAGGACGTACAAGAAAAACCCCTCTGGAAGATCTTAATGCTGTGGAGCAATGGTTACTGATTAACTAAAAATCTTCAACTTATCCGGGGCTGAAAGGAGTGTGCTCCGAGAGTACAACTGTACGCTGTTAAAATAGAGTAGCAGTTTCAGCATATTGGCACAGGGCAGGCATAAGCAGTTGTATGAAGTAACTCTCTGTTGTGGTTACCTCAAACTTTAACCAAGGTCAGACCACAACTTCCGTCAAGATTATTAGAAGCCCACATGAATGCCTCTACATCAATAAAATATTAAAGTTCTCAGTTACTAGGTCTGAATATTTGGCTTTCCTCCTCGTGCCTCAAACTCCGGGCATACTCCACTCGCAGCAGGACTTCTGGATCTGCAAGGGGCTGGCAGCACCACACAGCATCTCCTGCTATTGTTTAATAGCGTAAACCCCCAGCATAAACCACCCCGGCCCAATTCTACAACATCCTCTGCCCTACCTGTGCCTTACAGAAAGCCGAACCTTTCTAATTGAGAACTGGTTTTTTTTTAAAAAGCAACGACTTACGGATTATTTGCCATTTTGATAAGCACTTAGCACTCAAAGGCTACTGTAATTACCAGTTAAATGTTTCCCCACAGATACCTATTACAGATTTGAAAGGCACAGCTAGGAAGAAAAGCATGCCATCCTACAACCAAGCTCCACAACCAGCATTTCTGGTTTAACGTGTCCCACTGAAGGATACTGTGATCCTTTCGGATCCTCAGAGAACACCTAGTCAGCTCTTGACATCCATCCCACAGTAAGGCTAATTTTCAAGTTTTTCTTGTACCCTAGGTATTCACGAACCCCAGAATTCCCAATCTGACTTCCACCTAGCGTTAGCCACGCTTTGGCTGGTTAAAGATTTGTACAGTTATATAAAATAATTCAAGAAGCACGGCTGCTGAGTTTTTTTCAAAAACATCAAACTGTTTAAGTTCTTCTGTGACAGAAGACGTTAGCATTTACAATACATTTACATTAACATTCACCCACTTCTCTAAAGCGAGCAGGCATATTTCTGACCACCATAACCCATCTTTAGGATTACAAAAGCTCCTTCCAAAAGGGGAGAGTCCCAGTGCTGCACAGCACTGGGCCACCCAGTGACCTACATACAGCAGCACCGGAGTTCGGCTTCCACTCCATAATTAAACGAGCTACACTCGCCTCACTCAGCTGTCCTAGAAAGCACAGTCAATCAAGCCAGAGAGTGGGTTTTGGTTCAGGAGGCACACAGCCTAACCTGCCCCCACCAGAGCTGCTGCTACGTGATGCACCTGAGAAGAAAGCACTAGCGCATAGTTAAAAAACATGCCGTATCCACTACTGCATGCAACCATCACGTATTCCCTCTCCTCACGCATAAAGGCTGCTTTATGCCACCATCCCTTACCACCAATTCAGAGCTCTGGAGCAAATACACACACACAGACATCCCCACCGCAGATGAGACAAGGAAGGGCACCTTTGTGGGGGGACCCATTGATGCTCTCGGAGCTGGACTGCATGTCCACGGTGGTTCTCCTGAGGCTGCTAAAATACGCCCTGGACCTGGAGAAGCTGCTGCGTGGGGACCGCCCGTGGGGGCTGCCGAAGAGGGCGGAGGTGCCGTCCTTGCGAGCGAAGATGCCGCTGAAGAAGCGCAGCAGCCGGTGCTCCTGGGCGGCGGCGGGGCCCTCCCGGCCCAGCCGCTCGGAGAGCCGCTGCAGGTCGCTGTTATCCAGAGTCCGGTTCTTGCTCTTGCTCCGCTCCCAGCGCTCCAGCTGGGAGAGCGGGTCCGCCTGGCTCAGCACCTCGCCCACGTCCAGCGTGTTGCGTTTCTCGGGGGAAACGACGGCGGCGGCGGCGACGACGGGGACGACGGCGGCGGGCGGCGAGTCCTGCGCCCCGGCCCCCTGGCTCGGCGGCGGCCCGGGGAGGCAGCCGGAGCTGCTGTGCCGCCGCACCCGGCTCAGCGCCCGCATCCGCGGCAGCTCTGCCCCGCCGCTCCAGTGCCTGAAGCTGAAGCTCCGCCGCAGCAGGCCCGGCTGCCGCCAGGGGCTCTGCCCCCGCTCGCCCGCCTGCGGGGCCTCGCCCGAGCGGCCTGACGGCGAGCCGCGGGGCCTCGGAGNGCGGCCTGACGGCGAGCCGCGGGTCCTCGGAGCCCCGTCCTCCTCCTCCTCATCGTCGTCGTCGTCCTCGGGGGAGGCGGCTCCGGCTTCGGCCCCGCCACAGGTGGCGGCCGGCTCCCCGCCGCTCCCCTCCGGGGAAGGGCTGCCCCGCGGCCCCCCGAGGGCGAGCTCGGCGGGGAAGGGCTGCCCCGCTCTCCGCGGCACCTTGAGGCGGCCCAGCTCCAGCTGCCCGGTGCTGAGGGTCCTGAAGTTGCGGAAGCCGCAGGGGCTGGGGACTCGGTCCCGCTCCTCGCCCTCCTCCTCGCCCTCCTCCTCCTCCACCAGCAGCAGCCCGGCCCTGGTGAGGCTGGAGGAGCCCGGCGCCCGGCTCCCCCCCCGCCGCCCGTGGCGGGGCGGCTCCGGGCCGGGATGGCCGCTCTCCGGCCCCAGCAGCTCCTTCTTCACCATGGTCACGGAGATGCGGTAGACGGTTTTCCTCTGGGGGGTCCCCCGCTGCATCCTCTCCGGGGAGGAGGCGGCGGCCGGCGGCTCGCTGCTGTCCAGAAGATACATGTCCGGCCCCGCTGCTCTCCTCCCTTCAGGCAGCAGCATCCAGCCCGGGCATCGCAGCGTGCCCGCCGCCGGAGATGGAGCTGCGGGAGGGATGTGGATTTCTGGAACCGCGAATCGAAATGCAGAACCACAAACCACTGCAACCCAATAATAATAAAAATAATAAATTAAAAAATCCTCCCGTGTCACACCCCGCTCGGGGAGTCACTCCGCTGCACACCGCGGGGAGAGGCGGCCCCCGCTTCAGCCGCTCCGCTCCGGCATCGCTCCCCGCCGGCGGACGGCGTCCATGTAAGCGGCATGCAGCCCCGCCGGCCCCTGCCGAGGAGACATCGAGGGACGAGTTAAATCCATGCAGCAACCGCACGCATCCTCCTGCGGATCCCAAAATGCATTGCTGGGGAGAAGCCGGTCCGGTATTCAGGGGATTAGAGCAGCAGCAGCAGCCGCCTTCAATTTCATTGTTTACAGCAAGGCTGCACGTTTGCGGATCTTGCGTCCTTTTTCCCACTCCCCCCCCTCCGCCGGGTAAATCCGATTAATATCCGTCCTCGGGATAGAGGAGAGGCGGGCAGCGTCAGCCCGCTGCCCCGGCTGGGCTGGAAGGGGGCCCGTTTGGAAACGAAAACGCCGCCGTTCCCAACCGCAGCGGGTGCAGGAGCGCCCGGCCCCGAGGCGCACGCCCCTGGGCGGGCAGCGCGGCGCAGCGCCGGGGCGGGCAGGCAGGAGGGCGGGCAGGCAGGCAGGCAGGCAGGAGGGCGGGCAGGCAGGCAGGCAAGGCAGCGCTCGGCCGCGGCAGCCGGGGCTCTCCCAAGCGCCGGACTGGAGTCCCGCCCGCCGAGGAGCGGGAGGAAAGCGGCGAGGCACGATGCGGAGGCGGGGGAAGGCGGTGGAGGACCTCCCGGGAGGAAGAGTGGCAGCGCTTGTTTTCCCCTCTCCCCAATCTGCCCTCTGAAAAGGAGTGGTGTAGCTACACCTCATGCTTCCCATCCAACAATCTCACGATTTATCCAGGCTCACACAAGGGCAAGGCCAGCATCACCCATGAACTTGGACCAAGACTTAGACCCCAAGTCTGCTGGGCATCCTGAGATCTTAACAGTCTCACCGCCTCCAACAATGAAGAGTCAAAATTACCCAGAATTGACTTATTTTCCACCTGTGACACTGTGACTGTCCTTAATAAATGTTTGTTAACCCTAACACTTCACATAAGTAAAAAGCCACATTACGATATGGTTTAGTCATGCAAAAAATCTGATCTACTGTATCCTTCACGACTGGTTTCAACAGAACCTGGCTCTCCTACCAGGCTGGAAGACCTTTCACACCCAGCTTGCCAGTTCTCAAGCAGTCCAGATCAGAGATCAGTCATTAACAACCAACAGATGCCACATTAAAAAAAAAGTCATTAGTAAACCACTGTGGCAGGCACCAGAAGTTAAACAGCATTAGGAATGAGGTTTCTAGGTTCCACACATAACATGCTTTTAAGAGTCAAGCTTCAAAAACCACCTTCAACCTCCTTGTACTTCCCTTCCAGTTCTACAATCAAACATCTTTTATCAATGCCAGTAAGATTCAAAACCAGTAAACCTGTAAAAATGACAGAAAGTCAAAATATAACTCAAACAGAAGAGAATCCTAAAGCTGTCGAGGCAGGTCACCACCAGGATGGCTTCAAAAAATCAGAGAGAAGAGAGCAGAGAAGACAAAAGCTTTTACTTGGGTGCTCCCCCCAACAAGTACCACGGTTCCAGATGGTGGGACAGACACGGCGGGACAGATGTGGGACGAGCTGGGCAGGACAGGCCCACAGGAGCATCTCCAGGTGGGAAGTTGTGATCTCACCCAAGAATAAAGGATGCTCTGGGTTACAGCTATTACACTCATTAGTTTGTTGGTGACGCTGGGATCCTGCGACACACGCTGCAGATCGATTACCAGCTGGAACACAGAGAACTGCTGATTTAACTCACTTCTGCAGATGTGACAGAGGCTGTTGTCTTTAGCACTGAACAGCCAACATTCATTATTCATCTTTGCTCTATTCATTCATCACAGAACGGATGCTCAGATACCTGATGTTCAGCAGATACCTGATTACGACCAGCTGCAAACACTGGCTTAAGAACAACCCAACACGAGCTCACACTTGGCCACCCTGAAGACAGTGTCCAGTTGCTTTTACGTGCCCGTTCACCACCATAGAAGGGTAGCAGAGTTTTCCATTTCTCCGACACACAAAAGGCCATTTCCAATACAATTTCTAAAAACGGGGGGAAGAACCTGTTATGAAAAGCAGGTCTAATGAGAAATACGGGAATAAGAATTAAAGACAGACACGTCAGTAAATGCCAAGCACTGAAACCCGCCGGACTTCAGCCACCACAACGCAGTGCAGCACACTGACATTGTGACTGGCCGATCGCATCCTCCACCCCAATCCGGGCCGCACTTTCCAGCACGCCGCTCCAGGAAAGCGGGCTTCTTACCCGGGGTGGAATCAACCATTTTTCACCCTCCCGGGATGACAGGCCCCTTCAGAGGAACCACTTTTAATCGCAGACAAATAGCCGGCACATTCCTTCAACCCTCTCCGGAGCATCCCCCTCCCCGGCGGCGGGCCGTGCCCCGAGCCGAGCCGTGCCCCTCCCCGGCGGGCAGCTGCCCGGGAGCCTGCCCGCATTCACTGCCGCTGCCCCCCGAGGCCGTGCTCCGGGTCCCTGGGCTACTCATCACAGCGGTGGAGCAAGGATTTATAAGGATCACGGGGTCGGGATGCCGCAACAGCTCTTCTACAGGTAGTAGTGTATCATAGACGGAAGTTGCTCTGCTGCTGGAGCTGACCGCTCGTTGCGACTTGCAACTTCTTGTAATGCAACAGACTTGGCTGGCAGTCCAAAGACCATCATCTGCCTGTCCTGTCATCTCTTGTCACCATCAGACAGAGAAACCACCCCAGCTTTAAGAACTCTGCCATTAGCTGGCCATACAGTATCAGCTATCTCAGAGCAGGGCCATAATTCAGATTAACAGACTTCATTTCTCATATTCTGTAAGAGCTCCAAAATTACCACGGAGGCCCTACACAATACCTTAACTCGAGGGTTTCTACCCATAGCCCACTGCACTCACCCCAATCGGGCTGAGATCCGGGCGACTTGAGCAGCAACAGAGCATTCCCTCCTGCCCTACTCCTCCCGTCATGCAATTAGCAGGGATCCGGTCCCAGAACAGGAGAAGTCCCTCAGGCCCTGGGACAAGAGCAGCCAGAAGCCACGGCAGCCAACCCAAACAACTCATTTGGCTCAAAGCCTACGCCGTGTGTCCTGAAGGGCCCTCGGCAGCAGCTCCCGGTTACCTTTCATTCTGCGGGCAGCCGGAAGCACAGAGCATCACGACCCGCACGATAAATATGGGGCTTCACCAACAAGATCTGATGATACAGGAGGTTATACCCCATTGTTATCCCACCTAACTCAAAGATTGCAAATTGCTATACTACCTTCTGCCAAGTACATGAAATACCTCCAAAACACTGTGCTTGACAAAGTCTTACTGACCCTCCCAGACATCCACACGGAAAAGCAGTGCCATGTAAATCCCCCGTTCAACGTGCCATTAAAGGGTCATATTCATCATTTTTCATTCTACTGCCGAGATCACACCCATTTACACTACTTTGAAAATCTTCATCAGCGACAAAACCAACCCCCAGTGCATCTGTAGAGGCAACGTAAAGCTGTTTGAATATGCGGAATATATCATTTTGATTTTTCACACAAGAAGTTGGCTCATGTCACAACACTGCCAGCAAACAAGAGAAGCACTCTACTGTAATTTAGTGTCTCACAATTTCCAGCAACAAAACCAAATCATTTATTTTTAAATCGACACAGTGAAACATGGGTGTCTCAAACACATCTTTAAAATGCTTCGAGCAATCTTCACGTGGACCTCTGCCTTGCACAGCCTGCTTCACTTTAAAACCGCAGTGCTGCAGTACCAGCTGCATCTGTAGTGAGACACTGTGCAGCACTAAAAGGCAGCCACAAATTAAATACTACAGATTTAAAAAAGGACAAAACCTAAAACGATCAGAAAAAGTGTAAAGGGAGCCCCATGAATACAGCACTCGTTGCTTCCCAATCTGAATTATATTCTGAGTTGAGTTTCACATCGCTGCTGATGGGGTCACCGGCACACAACACTGACTGCTGAGCACCAACAACTGTGGGGACGACCGTGCTGGGAGGAGAAGCCTTATTACTCTCCAACAACTATAAAGCAAGTTCACTGTAACCATCTAATATCACTGGTACTGACTTTATAAAACAAAGAATGATTAAATCATTAAGTGATGTAAAATAGGCTTTGCATTTTCTCTTTTCCCAAGAGCTCTTTGCAAAAAGACTCTCAAATAATTCTTAAATTCCTTATTCTCAATTCCTTACAAAAATTTCACATTCTGCCAGCAGATTCAACACAACCAACATTCAAATGTAAAAGCCCAGACAAGAAGAAACATATGGCTCATATACATCTCTAGCATCCGAGCATTAACATTTCAATCCTGAGACAGCCTTGACAGGTCAGCCTGTTTTGCTGACAGCTTTAGGGGTGCACGACCCTCGGGATGCTGCTTGATTAATATGCCGATGTTTTGCTTTTTATTGGACAACTGCTAGTCATTCAAATCTTCACTGTTCTCATTGTCATTTTTTAAGGAAAAGGAGGCCTAAATTTAATGGTTTTGCACACTGCAGGTTAAACTCTAGACACACAGTATCGTTCTAAGTAGTTATACCTTTAACAAATCGATTGTGGAAGACAAAATTAGGTCACCTGAACGATTCTTGCAATAATTCAGATGCAATTTCACTTTTCTCTTCTAGAGCTACTGTGCTCCATCCGCTGTTTGTCATTACAGATCAGTGTTCAACGAGGAAACAAGAGCAGGCATCTGGACGAGAACAACATTGTGCTGGAGGGTACCGGCAATACAGAGCCCAAACCCAAGGTCTCTCTCAAGCCAGAGGGTTTACATTAAGGCACTGATCTGTGTTCTTCTGTCACTGTGCACTTGTCCATTAAAGTAGGCCTTAACTCACTGTAGGCAATTCTTCACTAAGACAAAGAATGGAGGTACAATCTCACAACAATACACAGCATAGGAGCTACCAGCGAGAAGGCAGCATTTGCTATCAATAACGGTCCTACCGTCACCGAAATCACATTCCTGTCCTTAAAACACGGGATGCAGAAAAGTGAACGAGGGTGATGGGATGTGCAGTAAAAATGCAACTCAATCATTTGTCTTTCATCAGAAGAGAAATAAAATGTTTACACATCTGTATTTAATGTAAAGTGAGGTTGCAGCAAGCCCATTCAAAGCCCAAAGGCTTAAAAACGCCTCCATGCATTGCCGAGATCTCCGAGGTGGGTCACAGGACACCAGGAACTGGCTTCACCTTGGCTTCAAGAAAAGCCAAGACAGAACGAACATACATGTAAGAAGCACTCAGCCTGCAAAGCTATGGCGGTTCTTAGGCAAAGGTCTCGGCATCAAAGCACAAATCCTGCCAGCGGCCACAGCGGTCCTTCACAAAAAGCTCAGGGTGCTTTCCAACTCCAACGGGTGACAGCCCTGCTCCAGGAAGGGGACGCGTCTCATTGCCAGGCCCATTGCGCCAGACGGGATAATACAGTCTACAATACTTTTCCTTTTAATTAAGTGTGGATTTTAGTACTTCCTTTCATATAAATTATGCTTATTTATGCACTTGATAGCCTAGAAGCCTTGTGCTTCACGAGAATATTTTATAATATAAATACAATAACGAAATATCTTTGGCTCCTACCCATTCATGAAAGATGAGTGAAGGGGAAATGGGAAAAATAAGTGAGTTAAATCAATTATGATCTTTTTACGCCATGATACACACTAAAGATATGTTTTTAAAGAAGTCTGTTATCGGACAGCTTCAAGCAAATTCCAAATTCCATATAATTTCTCATGCCCAAGTGCAGCAGATTTCATCACTGAAATTTAAAAGAACATCACTTAAAAGAACAGTATAAACCTCATTTTTTAAAAGGGAAAAAAAGCACAAAAAGTCTTCAGTTTTTCTGCATGACTAAGATTATCCTTCTGATTTCTGCCCTCAAGCTGCTGGAGCCATTACAATTAATATATTTTGCCTATCCATCTGCTTCTCTTCAGCTTAAAAACAAAACAAAATACCTGGCTGCAGTTAGATTTCTACTGAATTAAATAGGATAGTCCTAAATTATCTTCTCACTAAACAAACAGGCATCCAGAGAATTAAGTCCGCAAGATTCATCTTCCCATTTTCAGTTTTTTTTTTTTAGATCACATCATCTGACAGAAGAGTCACAGCCTTTTGCTGCTATAGAACTTAATTGAAGCAGCAGAGCAGGCACAAAATAAAACGAATTGTAGAAACAGCTTTTTTTTTTTTCTTGTTCTTCATTAATACTTTAAGCTAAGACACTAAAGCTTGCAGTACCCATCCTGACAGCTACACAGTGAATCTTCACATGGTCAATCTGCCCAGTGAAGTCAACCTGGTTTACAATTCTGTTGTTCCCACAAAGCCTTTGGTATGGAACCGAAACGGTCCCCATTTTGTGCTCTGCTGTATCACAGCATTTCAGCATGCGGGTAGGTAAAAGCTCACGTAGTCTTGTCAGCAAACTCCAGCAAAAGGTTGTAGGTGAACCAGACTAGTGTACAAAACCAAATCACTGTGGGACTTCATACGCAAACATGAAATGTTAACACTGAGGCAGCAGGCAGTAATGCTATAGATCATCCTCCTCCTGGGACACTCAGAGCTGCCAGAAGTTGTCCCTGCCCCTGCAGTGTTCATAGCGAGTTATCTGCAGTTTCGTCTGCTCCTCCAGGGAAGGAACAAGAGTTACTGCTCTTTGCGGCCCTGCAGTCAGCTTACCACATGACTCCAAAACTCAGCTTCCACTTGAATCCAACTTTTATCCAAGTTGCCAACATATATCATCTATCCATCAGAAAAACTTTAGAAATATGAATTCTGCAACTTCAGTTCGCTTCCAAGCAGGCTGCCTGTATCACCTATACGATGCTTGCTTGCTATTCTTTTCATCTCCTCAGACAGGGATAAGCAGCAGCAAGACACCCCCGCCATCTGCTAGAGGTTCAGAAAAGGATCAGCTGGTACACCCCAAAAGGACTGCTCCATCCTGCCCTTCCAGCGACCTGCCGGCAAAGCTGCCAAGGACAACCTAGAAGATAACTCATCTTTTACACACCCAGCGTTCCCTTAAGGGGCTGTTAGCAATAATCAAAGTTTGTATGCAATGTCGCTTCAGAACCTTGTTTTAAATACACAGCTAATAAATATAAAAGCCATGTTTGTCTCATCAAGAAACAGTACAAGTTTCAAAAAATCCCTACCTCATTGTGGAAGTTATTCCTTTTTTCTAAAAGGTAAGTGCTTTTTGACTCAGACTATTGTGCGTTTCCTTTAATCCCCTTCTTGCGCACAGTAAATTATTCTGACAGGAAGCATCGATACACAGTTCCAGTCCCTCAAACTCAGGATTGCAACTTTTGCTTATTAGGTCTGCTGTTCCGGTACATCACTAAGCAGGAAGATGCCCAGATGCCTGCTAGCTATCCAGTGTTACTCATTGTTAGGCCAGCCACTCTCACCTCAAATCATATACGCACTTGAAGAGACTGTACTACAGTGAGGAAAAAAACATATCAAAACTCAAGAAACCACTTTTGGCTAAACTTTCATATCATAAATATTGGAAGCATGTGACTTTGTGATTAATGACACAATCTAGTTGAGTAAAGTCATGCCATCTGAATGACACTTAGACTTACGTGCCATGAATTCAGAGGCATCAGGTTTTTTGGAAAGGTACTGTTCCAAAAGCGTGAAGCCATCAGTGTAAGAAAGAGGCACATGCTGTGACAGCCGGCACCGACACAGCGTCTATTAACTGAGCAGCCTAAGAGCTAGTGGCTACACCCTTGACTAGTGACAAAAATGTGTTAACCAGGTACGCAACATTTCTCTGAAAAATTGTCATAACACGCGGTATATATTTGACTCCAGATTTTTGACCTGCATGCAAGAAAATTAAGCAAGCAAAGAACAGGAGTAAAATGGGGAGTATCGTCTGGTCTCCTCTACAGGTGGATAGCAGACAGGCTCTCAGCCACGGTGTTTGTATTACAGGTATCATTCCGGATAGAGCTATTCCGTATTCTCACAGTGAACATCTCTCAGGGAGGAGAAGCTTGTGGCACAGTTACAACTGTACACTCCCTCTTACAGCTTTAGAAAGAGTGCTGGTTTTCACTCAAACATAAGTCTACTCCAGTTCTATATATATATACACACACACACAGAGTTATGTATACTATACATATTGTGAATTTTGTATGCATACATCAAATGCATCTGCACGCTAAGCCTATGGCCTTGGAATGGAATTACACAAGCATGCCCTCTGATTCAGTACAAAAGCAGACGGAAACTGCTCAGAGCTCTAACCCTCCAGTTGCTGTATTCAATAAGCCACCTACGTATTTCAGAAGACTTGCATTAAAAGTCTGCGTAATGCCATTCTGTATCTAAACCAATCGTGACATCTGCAAAAGCTTTTAACATTTGCTGAAACTTTCTAAAGCTTCTGTTTTCAAAAACGTAGAACAGTAGTAAAGATAACGTAATATGCAACCAACCGAGTAGCAATGTTTTCAAGCCATCCTGGAGCTAAGAAGCCAAAAAGGTTTAGCAAGTACAAAGATGATGGTTTTGGGTAGGTACTTTTCTGAAAACTACGTACTGACCCAAGGGCCACTGAAGTACATAACACAGAGGGGTAAAACAAACAACGCAAATCAGCAAACCTTACCAGGTTCAATTCATAAAGTCTTTATTTACCCAGCAGCTACACCTGCACACCTACTTCAGCTTTACAGCTCTGCCCTGGGTTCTGCCCCTCATATATTATATCGAGCAAGCCTTTTTCTTGTCCATCACAGCCCCCTTTTCTTTGGCTTCAGCTAGTTACACAACTGAGTACAAATATTTGTGTCAAACTGAGGATTACTTACGCTTCTGTCTGTAGCACATGTATCTCAGCATGCTCCATGCACAGCCACCAAAGAGAATGGAACTACTGCTGGGTATGCGGAAGAAGGAAAAGGAGGGGGAGAACGAAAGTTGAAAATTAGACTAGAAAATAACCCAGTAACAGATAATAGTTGCTTGTATGTACGAGCTAGTTAATAACAGGCCTGAGAATATGTCAAAAGTTGACTCGTTAAAAGTAATGCAGGACACAGGAAATTTAAAGCAGGGGGGATACAGAAGTAAAAAAAAAAAAAAAGTGCTTCAGAGACTTCTGGCAATCTTTAGCTCACAGAGGGCCACCCGCCAGGCATCCTAGGAGAGCCCAAGCACACCGTGGCTGCGCTCTCCCCGGCCCCACTCCATCGAGGGGCTGCTGCCAGGGAGCTGACAGTGCTCACTACTGCATCCGCAGCATCAGCGGCATCCTCAGCATCAGCACCCAGCTTTCTGCTACCTTCTTGGCACGTGCAGCACTCAGGCCGCTATCTCAGCGTGCATCTGGTGTGAGCGCACAGTCCACTGCTCTCCTGTATCAGTCTTAACAGTGCAGCACAAGGTTAGAAGCAAGAAAGAAATCAAGTTGCAATTATCTGCAATCATCTCCTCCAAAACAACAGACCACGTATCACGCGACACTGAGATACAGGTTTTCTCCATAACTCTTGGAGAGGCTGCAGGACCAATTCTGCACATCTTTGTAGGTGTTAAAACATCACAATACTGTGGACAATTTTCAAGTCCTTATTACACTGAAGGTGCAACAGTGTGAGAAAGCCGTCAAAGCTAAAGGGGCTCGAGTGTTCCCTCCCAGATTTGCAGGATTGTTAAGCAGGTGATGGGCGGCAGAAGGTACAGACCCGAAACACGAATTTGTATCAGCTGGAAAATGCTATTAAATTCCAGCACTTTCAAGAGATTTATGTGTGTTCAGTCTGTCTCTAAGTAATAGGCAAATATACTACTTAAACCAAGATTAAACCCTGAAGAACAGTATTTTCCAACAATGAAAGAAATTTCTTACAGTAACTTTAAAAATATATATATTTGTCTCAGTGCAGCAAGACAGTACACTAGTTCTCCCTTACAGACATACCATTTCATATGCTATTTTTTACATCACATTGCTGGTAAGAAGCGTTACAACGGACAATCTGGCTATTATTTGAAGACCTACCAACTAGTTTTAATGTAGAAGACTCATCTTGTACCACTTCAGAAGCTCTGCCTGAAACAGAAGCACTTATTAACTCGGAGGCCATCAGGAAACGCAGCTCTATCTATGAATTTTGATTAGACTAGTTCTGAAAGGACAAGCTAATTCCTGAAGCCAGCCCTTTCAGCATACACAAGACTATAAAACATGCCATTTCCTCCCTGTCCTCCACTTCTGCTCTTGCCCTCTCCCTTTATTCAAATGGTTTCCATGCCATTTCATTAACAGGATAAGAAAATTAACATAATTTTCTAACATGTAGAGAAAAAAAGGGGGGGGTGGGTGGAAAATTCACTTCCTTGCTTTTGCTGTTGTAGCTCCAAAGCTAAGCAAGGCCAGCTGCTCAGGAAATACCATTGTAATGAACGCATTATTGAACATGGAAGAATCAATCGAGATTTCTGTCAAAAATTTCACGTGCTGCAAACAGGCCAGCGATCAAACGGCTCTTACAAAATACTGCTCAGCCATGTTTAACAACTGCATCTTTCAAAATGCAGGCACATGATCAGGATTACTTTAAAATAAATCATACATATAAGAACTGGAGTAATTTCAGTTGGAGGCCAGGAGCTACTCTTCATTACTAACACCTGACATAACACTACTGTTTTCTAGATACTGCATTTCCTCCAGACCAAATGAGGGGAAAAAAGTTGCAGCTAAAAATTACTTCTTTTCAAATAGCAAAGCCTATTCATTTGGGGACTCGTTTCATCTTGGATTCTTTTTATTGATGCATTTGTTGACAACACACAAAAGGCATTAACTATTTTAAAGGGCAACTTCAGTCTATTTTGTTATAAATACTTTAATACTACAGAGGTTTCACTTAATCAGCTGACAGCTATGAACAATTCTATGATGCCAAAGTTCCTACAGCTGCTAGGAGCTTTCCACTACAGCTATGATGAAGAAATTTCCCAGAATACCTATGCTTTTTATCTGGAATTTTTTTAATTCAATGTGACAAATGCTTCCATCAGTCTTAAAGAGGTGAAAGCTAAGGGTAGACATAGCATGTACAGCTATCTAATGGCAAGGCAGGAGACAGAATAGGACTTTTCCTGGAGATGGACACCAAAAACACAAGACACAAAAAGCAGCACAGCTGAAATACCAATTGGATACTGGGAGAAAAGAAAAAAAAAACCAAACCAAAACTAACAGCCAAACACCAAAATAACACCACACTTTATCATTGTAACTGTAGATCAGAACAGACTGTGAGAAAAGTTGTGAAGCCCCCACGCTCCAAGGTGGCTCGGCTTTTTACGGGGGCTAGACCCAGGAACTGCAGTGGTCCCTTCCGACAGCTCCCATTCTGCGACTGAAATACCAGGTTTCGCATGTTCCGATGCAACAGATTGCCTTGCTTATGGTTTTGCTTGTGGTTTTCATAATGCTGTGCCACTCCGAGGTAAACATCTCTAGCAAGTCTGTTCGTTCTTGCATGGAGCAGATGGAACCTAGCTGCCTATTCAGCTCCTTTTCCAAGCAAATCATTGGGATTCCTACTAATTTCCCAAAAGAGCCTTCTGGCAGCCTTAGAAAATCCTATACTTTTAAAAACACATAGCCATCTTCTAATCACAGAAGCTTGATGAACCAACAGGTACTTTAAGAACAGCTTATAAATGGGTGAATTCTAGACATCTTCTAAGATATTTGAATCCCTTAAAATACAATAAAAGCCTAACGAAAAGCAGAATATCCAACACACCCGGACATGGAAGTCAATCCTGGCAACACAGGCATTGCTTAACTATACCACAGTTTGAGAAGCTGAGAAAACATTGTCTTTTTCTGTTGTTATTATTATTAGAGATTTTGTGTTTAGGAATCAAAGGTGAATTTCAAGTGAGAACACCACAATGTTGGGCGAAACACTACCAAGATATTGGCATGCATATGTTAATCCACAGAAAATCTAACACACTGAACTGCTGTCATGTCAGAAAGGCACCCTGGGCTACAACAAGCACACATGCCAGTAAGAGGTAACAAATGCCAATTAAGCAAAAGAATCTCAATTGTTATGAGTAGGTAGTGTGTGACAACCTAGAAGTTATTTCATTTAGAGGTCTTCAATTTCTGAAAGAAGGGTAACATAGAAGCATTATTCAGAGAAATTCTCTTCTGTGCTTTCACTCAACTGGAGAGATCCCATCTAATACAGCGCAATGGAGAGCATGGTCACCTTCACCCACAGCTGCTGCTTCTAGCAGTGGTACCAGAAGGAAAGCCGAACAGATGCACGGACAGCTCTGCATTGTCACCCTGGGATATTGCAGCACAAACTTCTCCAACTATGTGCTTTCAGACTTTTATTCAGGACAACAGATTTTGTTGCCAAATAATTTATGTGATACGCTTGACTATACCGAGGATAACTCAAGCTATCCTTTTGCGACATGCTGCTCTACAACAGAAGTACACAGATGAACAAAGCCACTCCGTCACAGAGATTTCTCTTGATGCAAATATGAGTTTTCAAATTTATCCAGCAAGGTCAAGCATTCAGAAGAGTTCAAGTTGTGCAGCACATTCCTCATCCGGTCAAGGAGAACATGCCTCGGGCTCCTGGTTTTCAACTTTTGCACAAACACAGGCTTCCAAGTTACTCACCTTGAGTTACACCTCCATTCCAACGCTAGTCACCCCAGCTTACTCCAGTGCCACATTAAGTATTGCTAATAAAGCTGCTAGTTTTGGCTGCCTTTGTTGTTCTAAACAGACTTCTCTGTAGAAGAAATAATTACTTTCAACACCACTTTTTTTCAAGTTAGAAATACTTAACATCACTATTTTTCTGAAAAGTAAATTCGATTTAGAGAATTCCTAAATTCTACCATGCAAACTGAAATATACCTGGAATGGTTCTCACACTGTTGTCTGGAAGTCCTGAGGTACGCCAGAGAGAGGTAAACCGTTCAGGGAAAAAACAATGCCATATTCACACTCAGTCTTGTTGTCTTTGAACTATGATCCTCAGGCTTACTTCCTTCATCACAGTTGTTATCTGTAATACGCAGGCAGCATTTGCCCTAAATGAATCTTCTAAAGGTACTCCTGGACTTCAGCTTCTTCAGGGACCTGCTTGGTAGAGTACCATAGGACAAAGCGCTGGAGGGAAGAGGGGCCCAAGACAGCTGGTTAGTATTCAAGGATCACCTCCTCCAAGCTCAGGAGCGATGCATCCCAACCAAGGGGAAGTCAGGAGGCCTGCATGGATGAACAAGGAGCTCCTGGGCAAAGTTGTTGGTGAGAACAACCCTTGTTGGCTCCTCTATCACTGGGAGAAGGATGTTATCATCAGTGCATTCCAGGAACCTCCTGGATTGCTTGTGCCCTGCTGTGTTGTCCCTCCAACAGATATCAGGGAGGTTGAGGTTCTGTGTGAGGACCAGAGCTTGAGAACATGAGGCTGCTCCTATCTGTCTGCAGAGGTCCAGAAGACAGAGATGATGCTAATTCAGTCTCATTGCTCTTTCAGGCCAGGACCTTATTAGTGATCCTCACAGGTCATGTGGGAACATTCAGAACTTGGACATTACTGCACAATATAGCACAGCAAGTAAGTAACAGATGCTGCAATGCAAACAACGCAGAGCAGCCATGCCATGCATTGCAACACCTACACACCTAGAAATCTAACAGGGCACATCTCAATACCTCATGTTCTGAGCTCTTACAGACAGCTTAATCAACTGAAAAGACATCCCAGGATCCAAAGCAAGACTCCTTAAACAAATACAGCTGACATGCAGCTGGAAGAAGGAAATATAGCAAGAACCAGAGTTCAATGCTGGGCAGCCAGTCTGAGGAGAACCTTTTAGTTATCGCGAGCATTAAAACAAGCATGAGCCAGACTTCCATGGTTTGTTTTGCATTGGTTCTTAGCCATTTTGAAGTCAAGCTATTCCTAGTGTTAGCAAGCTCTATACCTAACTTTACCAATAGGGAGAAGTGCATCTTTTTTTTTTTTCCTCTGATTCCAAACCATCCAAGTTTCATCCCATATCAACCTAAGCTAGTCCGACCTTCACTAAAAGGCTAGCCATCTAGCCACCTAATATTCATTAGTACCTCAAAACACTGCCCCCAATGTATATTTGAAGACTGGGTCATACAAATTGTTGCATAGGATGATGCTACATCCTTCCATTTAACTTGCATTTATACACCCCAGACAGATTTCAGTAAGTTTCTTGTAAAAGCAAAGAATTCCAGAAAACTGAAGTACTCTGCTGCTCCTATTCTGAGCTACTCTTTTAACCTGAAGCCACAGCATTTGCTAATGGTCCAGCTTACTTAGCAGAAATTAACTTTTGTCTTAGTCTCTCTCAAGTTGGGACCTCTGCACAGAACAAGCTTTGTGAATCACAGTCCTGAAGATCCTGGCAAGTACAAGAAAATAAAGCAAACACGGGTTTTGAAGCTGAAGGTTAAAAGGCTGTTTTTAAATCAAGACTAGCCATAACAGATAAAAGCTGAGAAGATAATGCATTTGCCTTCCTGAGTAGAGAGAATGTGATATGTGAAAAATTCATTCAAAAATTGAAGTCTTGTCCACCTTGTAAAACAATGAACGGCTTTATTTTTCCCTGCTCTTCTTATCAGAAAAGGATTTTCAAGTACGCTCCTTCAACTTTTACCATGGCTTTTATGTCCAAGTTAAATAGTTTGCTCTTGGCATGTGTGAAACCAAATACCAACTGCTAATGACTATAAGGAAATTCTTAATTGGAAGATTTACACTCTCTTGATTCTAATGACAAATTTATAGAAATGTTACATCACACACTCTTGCTTGCACTATGATTCCTATTTTTTATTATATAGCACGAATTGCCAGAGTTATACTTTACAATAACATAACCAGGTAGTCAGTTCAGCATATACACATTAAATGTATTTCACCAGGGAGTGCCACAAGACACAGTCCTAGTAAACACTCAGTGTCTACTTCTGAACCAAACGTGCAGTATGCTACTCTCCATGCCCTATACCATCACTCTCATACTAATCTCAAACTGCGCAGCCCATCGCCATTAATAGTTAATGGGTTATGCCATTTTATTCATACGCTTACTATATAAAGCAATTTTAATAGTCAATACTGTAAAATGCATGGGAAGTAATTCCATTACAACAACTTGAGATACAACTCCGCCAAGACTGCCTGTGCCCTTCTTAGCCAGCGCATACGAACTAAGATAAAGTCACATAAATCACGGCAGGAGGTGACTAAAGCAACCTGGTACTGCTTTGCATCAGAGTCGACTGCCTGCATGCAAATGGTCACTTAATGCAACCCAGTTGTGAGCAGTAAGTTCTTTTCATGCTTATTCAATGCTTCATGATCATGCCACAGGGAATTGTATGAGAATTAGACAAAAATTATTAAGTCCCAGATTTGGGTTGTATGCACAGTCAGAAAGAGCAAGTACTGATAAAAGTTCCTTGGTTCCCTCCCTAACTTTAAGCATGTGGAAAAAAAAAAAAAAAAGAAGTCTTCAGAAAAGGATGTCTGAGAAGAAAAAAGAAAAAGAAAAAATATCACCACTGTTCACTAGTTCATTGAAAAAAAACATGAACGGAGAAAGCTGGCTTGAAGATTCACTATATTTGGGCACTTTGAAGATCCCCACTATTTCAATTAACTTGTGAAGTTATGAATGATATAATCTGAATACCCTTGAATAATGTTTAACTAATACCCAAGCGCCATAACAAAGGTTGTCAGGTAGAGTTATGCTTAAAAGCACATTTCACCTGTGAAAAACCCTTCTTTATTCAAACTATTAAGTAATCTGAAATTCCATGAATTTGGGGAATTATTAAATAAAGCAGTAGAAGACACAGATCTGCTGAAGAAATACTGACTTCCAGAACACAGATGGTTTGCCAAACAACTAGTATATATAATTTTGACTTCACCAGTACAGAACTAAAAAAAGCCCTCACAAATCTGACCGCCGTTAGTCAGCCGTTGTCTACACAAGTAATTTTCACAACAGCCAAAGCACAGCAAATATATCCCAATTGAGCAAAATGAGCTTAGTCCATTTTGTTCTGCAAGGTCCTTTGTAAAGAATTCGCAGATTGATGGTGGCTGTTCATCATCCCAGACCTCTGGTCTGGACTATCTGTGTGTTTTGTTTTGGGAGGTTTTGCTTGCTTCGTTTAATATTGTCAGTAGGGAAGAAGAATTAATTCAGTTCAAAACTACCTTACAGCAATTCAAAAGCACGCATTCTTGTCTTGAAAAAACCTGCTAATAGCATGAGGAATTTACTTAGGAGAGAAAGACTGCAATTGCTGTCCCAACTAAACTAGTACATCAAGGAGAAAGTTGCCAGGTGAAGAGTTCCAACTGTTTTCAGGATGTCTTAGAAATTACAACAATTCTGGTTTATGTATTCATCTTCAGCAATATAGTAGTAAGAAAACTAACTGAATGATGTCATTCTCTCCAAAAAGAAGTAGTGAGAATGCAGAAGGCGACCAACTGCACCTTGGTAAGAAGTGCTTAAGTACAAAACTCGTTTACCCGCATTACAGTTTCTCCAACAGCCACAGTGTGGTTAACTGTGAAGAACCTAAAGTAAACCTATCTTTGCAATTAACATCAAAGAATATCATTACACAATCACGAGAGGGTGAGAACGCCAAGAGGAACCGGCTTATCTAAAATTTGGATTTTACTCCCAGGTTTGCAACTGCAGTTCCTCTGACTGGAGACCACAGGAACTGGCTAAAGAGCATAAAAAAACCATGTGAATTCAACAGAGTTTAAAGAGCTACAGGTGAGGTTACCCAAACCTCACAACCCATCTGCCATCTTAACATGAGTTTGGTTGGAACTAGAGGATGGAAATCACACCGGAGGCAGCCAGTCACCTGCAATAGGTGAGGAGGCAAGGACATTTAGCATAGGGTATAGAATGACTAGGGCCAGCCAACGTCCACATCATCAGCAGAATCAAAGCAACTCTGTGCTGCAAGACAGATATTTTGCTCAGTAATAGATGCAGAGACTAATCTATCAGGGAGAGGCCAATATATCAGGTGGGTGAAGACTGGCCCTTGGAAATAGAGAGATTAACAAATCACAGGACCTTCAGCCATGGTCAAAAGCCAACTAGTATTAGGTAATGTTGGGAAAACAGGCTACAGCTTCTGCAAAATATCTTACTGAGTTTGGAAGGTCTCAGTTTCAAACAACCTAAATAGCTGTGTGGGATTATAGTCACACACAGAGTGTTAAGACTTTGCCTTCACCGCCTACCCGTCACCTTTCACACTTAGTTGACAGCCGTGGCTTTTCCTGGAGCAACTGGGAAGAAGGCACCTGATCACCCTAGCAGAAAAGGCTGTGCAATCACCAGGCAATCTTTCTTTCCTTGCCTCTGGCTACTCTCAGAGGAGATTAAGATCACATTCAAAGAAGTCAGGAAAACAGAGAGAGACAGCCACCTTAGCAATCCTTTAGTGTCAAAGCCCAGGGCTCAGACCGAGTCCCCAGCGACTTATGCAAAAGCATTACTGACTGCTTACCTGGGCCAGCTGGACCTAATGTGGGTTCCATTCCTCGTCAAATCTCAGTTTTCAGGGATATTCTTGTTTGTGCATGGGAGGTAAAACAATAGGACAGAAACCCTCCCTAAAGAAGCTTTCTGCTCTGCAGACTTGCAAAACACCAGGGGTGGGAGGAGAGTAATGGAGGGCTAGAGAATGGAGAATACTTCCAGAAAGTTACATGAAACCTGAGTAATGTTTTTTCCAGCTGCAGGTCAGAAACAAGGCATGGTTTATGAAGTTTTAAAAGACTTGGTGTGATCTTGCTTTGTGCAGGAGGCTAGATGACCTCCTGAGGTCTCTTCTAGCCTGAGCTCTCCCATGAGGCACAGGTGAAGGTTTGAAAAATTGTCAAAGAATTTTGCTATTTTAAGCTTCATATCAAATGACAAACCCTCAGAACGCCTGCATATCTATGTAATGAAAGCAAAGCTAACTCATACCTGCCCCCTTCTTAACATTCTGCACCATACAACAAGCGGTGCAATGCTCCACTGGAGGAAACACAAGCCACCCCTCCACAGATGCTTTCAAAGTACAGGCAAAACCTGGAAAGATCACCTCACAAAACTCACAGTCCGTACTGCCTCGGTGCATTTGCTTATCTTACCCTGGCAAAGGGAGTATCTGACTACTTCAACGTTCACATTTTGTAGATGCAGCAATAATTTACTAGCACACTATCTTATTTTGATCCCCTTGCTTCATTCCCTTCACGTTCAAAGACAAACACATTTCACATTTTTCCCACTAGCTGGTGTGCAACACAAGATTCTTAGGCACAAGCTACTCAGAAATGTTTCCTCCCTTTTCCAGATTGTCATGTTCAATTCCAGTATGTTGATCTTAAGTTCACTGCCTCTTAAGGCAAAGAGGCTGCCACGCCATGAAATGTCTTCTCAATCAACTTTGTGATTACCATCCCTCTGCTTGCAAAGTATTAGCAGAAAGACAAGGCTACCAAAGTACAAGGGATCCTCTGTTAATGAATCGCTAAGGCTACAGCCAGTTCCCTTGCATCTACCAGTGATGTCTTTTCTTAAAAAAAAAACAAAAAAAAACAACTTAAAACCCAAACCTTTGACCACCCTTTTCTGCAGTAAATTCAAGAATGTGTGCATTACAACAGACGACCAGTTCCTAGAGAAAGCAATTCAAGAGATTTGCAACCCTCCTAACAAGCACACACCCACACCTGATGAAGGTTCAAGCTTAAGGGAAAAAAAAACACTATTCATAACATATTAACATGTCACATAAAAAAAAAAATCTTTAAATGCATGTTGATATTGCAACAATGCCTCCTGATGTAAGTAATATAAAAAAATGAAAAAGTCTAAATCATATTTTGGAATATTGTTTACAGAAGAGAACAACCATGTCCAGAATAGCATTCTTCACAAAAGACACTAAACCATCATCTTTAAATATTTTGGAAGCAAAAACAAACAACTGCTCAGTACCAGAACTAAAGAGGCTTTACATCAAACACTAGATATTACTGTGTGGAATTAGAGGTCATTCAATCATATGGTCACCATGTGAAAGGCTGCTAGGTTGAGTTCCCATTACCTCCCAGCCAGCAAAGTGCTGAGAAAGGAAGAACTTGCATACTCTTACCTCTGGAAAGGCAATACTGAGTGTTTTAGCTACAGCAAGGTTTTGCCCTGAAACCTTGCCCGTTTCCATGGAGGTATTTCTCTCTCCCTCTCGCTATACCCTTCCCAAAGCCAGCTTTCCCTCTGGCTCTTCAAGACTGAAAGTCCATTCCTGCCTGACCTCTCCCCATGTCCCTCCTGACAACAGACCTGTTAATCCAGCATGAACACCACACCAGACTTTGATTTAACACCTAACAGCAGGTATCCCTTTTTGCTTGAAAACAACCTACCTTGTTTCGTAGTCCCTACTTTTTATTTGCCTATAAAAAAATCCTGGTTACTTAGCTACACTACTTTCTGCAAAGAAAACCAGTCACTAGTGCTAAAAGATGTGGGCACTCCCATATGATGCAGGTGATTAAGCTTGCTTAATCACTAGGCTAATAGCTATGTGAAAGATTTATCGTACCATAAAAAGCAGTTTCAATTGCATCACCCAAGATGCAACCGCAAGACACAACTCCTTCTCCCACTGGCAAAATTAGTAAACCTAATCTATGGATCACCAATACAGGGACCATCAAGCCTGCTTGCATCTCTGCAACAAGTTATACAATAGTTTTCCTTTACTAGTTCTCCAAGTACTTCCCAGGGAAAACACAAATTGACAGTCAGTAGCACTGCCTTTTTTGTTTTGTTTTTTTTTTAAATTGTGATCGCAGTCAGCAGCTCTGAAGACAAAGCGAGGTCTTTAGGACTCTAGGTAAGATTACAAATTCATGAGATATATTGTGCTCAAATCAACAAAATCAACTCCATATAACTACTAACACTTTCAAGTCATTCCCCTTGTGCAGCATTATTTTGTGAGAATGCCACAAGACCTCTCCAATTTAAAAAAAGATGTACGTGAAGTTGAGATTTGCTAACACTCCTTCCAATCACAAACAACATCCAAAAACAGCTTCTGAAACTCACACAGTTCTTCCTACAAATTTAACTAATCAGACCTAAAACTGTTTATCTAACACTACCATCACAATCCTATCCCTCAAGTATTTACATAGCTATAGCGGCAAAAGTTCAACTTCCTCATGTCAATGAAAAATTTGTACACACTGTTATATTATTTGGTGAAAGGAGGCAGGCTCACGCATCTTGTCAAGAAAGAGCTAATTAACAATTGCTGTAGAAGAGTGATGGACACTTAAAAATACCCAACACAGGTATTTTGACAGGTTAACTTCAGAAAAAAATTGTCTTAAAGCTGGAGCTAACAATAAGCTTTAAGACAATTTCAGAATATTCTCAAGTTAACAACAAGATCTCCAAGAGCTCAAAGTCACACTAAAAGTTTGCATGCCCGTGAATCACCCCACCACTCAACACTGAGCATCGGCTGTCAGATTTAACACAGCAGCCAATAACGCTTTTCTGTTGGGGGGAGTTTTGAAAATTCAATGCAACCGGAACTTACTCCTCAGACCAAGTAATTTCTTGGTTGGTTTCTGCTGTGTGCAAGGTATCTTTAACACTAAGAGGCGAGATAAGTTAGGCATTAAGTCGTGTCAGCCTGCAACCCAAAATATTAAAGACGCCTGGCAGAATACACTGTGATCCACCTGGCTTAAGTACAAGATGTGTCCACCTTGTCCCTCTGCTCTCCCCATACAGTCAGAGAAAACTTGATGTTGGAGAGGATGTCTGAAGATCACCTACTCTAATTCACTGCTCAAAGCAGGTCCAATTACATACAGCAGATTGCTCAGGCCCATGTTCCCTCAAGTTTTAAATATCTCAAAGGATGGAGATTCCACAACTTGTCTCGACAGCTTGTTCCACTGTTTGACCATCCTTGTGGTAACAGAGTTTCTCCTTAGATCTAATCAGAATCTCTGATTTCCCAACTCGTCTGTTGCTTCTTGTGCTATTGCTGTGCACCTCCGAGTATGGCTCCTCTTTTCTATATGCTCCCCAAAAGTTGCAGACAGCAGTAAGATTACCCTTATTACTCTTACTCTTAGAAGTAGCACGCTTCACTTTGCCAGGCTGAACATACCCAGTCCACTCCACATGTCACCATAGCTCGTGGGCATCAACTCCACCTTGGCAGCTCTCTGCTAACTCCAATATGTCAGTGTACTTGTTGCACAGGAAAGCCCAAAACTGGACCTAGTTACCCAGATGTTATCTCAGAAGTACTACACAGAGGGCAAGGATGACTTTCCTTGATCTTCTGGCTAATAAGCCCAGGGTGCATTTGGCTTTCTCTGCAACGGTACACTGCTGACTCCCATTTGGCTTGCTGTCCATCCCAGATCTCACCAACCTTGCTATAAGGATATGGTAAGAGATCGTGTCAAAGGGCTTCTTAAAATCCAGGTATACAATATACACTGCTCCACCATTGTCCAGAACCAACCATGTATAGAAGGCAGCCAGGTGAGGCACGATTTCCTCTTCACAAACCTACCCTGGCTGTTCCAAGTCACCTTCTTGTCCTTCATCTACTTAGAAATGGCTTCCAGGAGAATTTGTTCCATAACCTTCACAATGACTGAAGTTGGGTTGACTACCCTATCATTCCCTGGATTCCCCTTTCATGGTTTTAAGACAAGTACAGCATTGCCTTTCTCCTGTCACCAGGAGCTTCCCCAATTGCCATGATCATTCAAAGATGACAGAAAGTGGCTTTGTAATTACACAGGCCAATTCTCAGCATTCTCAGATGCATCTTTTTTGACCAGATGTAGGCTGGTAGAGCATCTTCATAACAGTATTGAATTCAATTTTGCTATTGCCAAGTAAACAAGTATTCCTGGTTTGTAGTGGAATTTCAGGAACTGAAACTGCTCTTAAACTCAATACGTATACATTTTAGGGAGCTTACAGAACTAGAAGCATAATAAGTGCTTGATCTAAATATTTACATTCTTTCAATTGTTTAACACATACAAAGAGTTTGCTCTTCACAGAGGCCTCAGAATGACCTACTGATGGAGCAAAAGTTGATGCTGACATCCGGCATTTTCATGTAGTGAAAATGCGTATTCAAGTACATGAAACCCTCAATTCATGAAGGGTTTTATGCAGGTGCTTAAAGACATCTAATGTAATGTTCATCGCTCATTTGAAGAGCTCCTCATGCTTTTTCCAATACATACAGTCCTAGTTTAAAATATGATTGAATATTTATACTCCTACTTCACTGCAAATTATTATCTTGCTCATCTATTGTTTTAAATACATATATTCACAGTGGAAGGAAAAAACCTAGCAGTTTTGCACGTATTCATGATTTAACTGTTAGGCAAATATAATGCTAAAGGTTAATTTTGGGACAGGGAAACAGATGTTCAGTCAAAAGGAAATTTTTCTCAAGAGGAGATACCCAGGAAGTTTGTCTTTCCAATCTGCTCCAGCCCACAAAATTTCCCACCACGCTTATCCAACTGGGAAAAATTATGAATCAGCCTCCAATTTAACTGTGTATATAGCAGAAATAACAACTTTGAGGACTTTAGCACATAACGTTATAAAGCACTTTATGTGAGACCCACATTAAGCATACATACTTTTTATTAACAACATAATTCTTGTTACAAGCTTCAAAATAAACTTTCATTAGTCTGAAATCTAAGCCATGGAGTTCTTTAAGCTTACATGA
This sequence comes from Aramus guarauna, assembly GCA_013400195.1. Lineage (NCBI taxonomy): Eukaryota > Metazoa > Chordata > Aves > Gruiformes > Aramidae > Aramus > Aramus guarauna. The sequence goes on along the minus strand of VXBL01005647.1, from coordinate 366,838 downwards.
TAAACAGAGCACTCAACCTGGCTTCTAAACAGCGTAGCATTTCAGAGGTAAGTTAAACACCACTGGATAAGCTTGCTACATGTGGAAAAAGTGTGGAAAAAGACCTTCATGAAGGGGAGGGTGATATTTTTCTTCTCAGCTAGAGTACCTGAGCAAACAAAATCAGCCAGCAGTTCCCAAGACATTTACAACTCATAGGAATCCTCTTTGCACTGTTCCCAGAATGGTTGAGGTTGGAAGGAACTTCTCCAGGGCATCTAGTCCAAACCCAGGGATTGTCAGCTACAGCAGGTTGCCCGGGACTGTGTGCAGTTGGAGTCTGAATATCCCCACAGGTGGGGACTCTACAACCTCTCTGGCCAGCCCGTTCCAGTATTTGACCACTCTCGGAGTCAAAAAGTGTTTTCTTGTCTTCAGATGGGATTTCACATGTTTCAGTGTGTTGCCTCTTGCCTCATCAGTGGGCACTAGTGAGAAGAGCCTGCTTTGCTCTTCTTCGTTCCCTCCCATCAGGTACTTGGGAACACTGATACGACCTTCCCTGAGCCTTCTCCAGGCAGAATAGTCCCAGCTCTCTCTGCCTCTCCTCATATAAAAGATGCTCTAGTCCCTTAATCATCCCTTGGTCCTGCGTTAGATTTGCTCCAGTAAATCTATATCTTACTTGTACAGGGGAGGCCACAATTAATAGCAGTACTCCAGATGCAGCCCCACTGGTACTGGATGGAGAGGATCACCTCCCTCTGCCTCCTTCAGTCTTTCTTCAAAAAAAGAATGAAATTGTGCCTTTCACTTCTTACAACCACGGCGATCATTAGGAATAGGAAACCTAAGGCTAAGGCCTGGCGAAGGACTGCCGTATCACGGTCTACTACATATGTTTCTGATATCTAGGAGAATTTTTGTTTCTGCTGAATTTAACCTCTTGTACTTGCAAGATCTTGTTTCATTCAGCATGAGAACAAAATACTTAGGTAAACCCACAATAACGTAACATCATCACAACACGCCTTGCTAGCAAACACTATGAAGTTACCTCTGGCTCAAGTTTAGCGTTTTCCAATTGCCAAAATGAAATATATGTCAATGTATCTTGCTCGGGAAGCCTCCAATTGTAGATGCAAATAGCTGTTTCAGTTACTTGCAATAGCCGAAGGCTGCATTTCAAAACAAGGATAGAACACCTATCCCCAAAAAAGAGGATTAGATATCCATTTAACCAGCTCCTGCTAATGATGGGATGCCCTCTAAAACACTTCTAAATCCCTTTGTGGCTCTAACACGTCCTAAGGTATTTTGCAACCCAGCAGAACAGAAGAGCTCTTCGCCAAGCCACCGTGTGGAAAAAGAGGAGCTGAGGAGGGCCATACACAAGCAGGACAAAGTTTGTGGCTAATTACACCATATGTACTCAACTCCTGACCTTCAGCTAGCCAGGATCCAGTTGCACAACTGCCCTTAAAAAGGAAAATTGCAGAGTAATTTAAAAAGAAATAGGATTAAATAAGCTCAAAAGTTCTTTTGGTTTTGTATACTGTAACTAAAAAAGTAAAAGCAGCTTGTAAAACAAATGAAGCTTAAAGGGCATGAGTACTCAGGCATGTACAGTGGAGGTACTGGCAAGGACAAAGCAAATACATCTAAATAGGAAGAGGAGCTTGTCATGTTCTCTTCATGCCAGCAACATTTGGCTTACACAATGGATTACAGTTCCTCCATGTAAGAAGAAAATGTGAGTGATTTGAAGCTAATATGATATTAGGATATGAACAGTAATCAACAGCCAGAGATTTAAGACACAATGGCCAGCCTACCAGTATTTGTAAAGCAAACAGTCAAGCTCACCCTTCTAAGGGTGAGGATCAAGCTGTAAAAACTATTATTCAGTGGTATAAATATAAGTGTCATATCCTCTTAGTTCTCAAAACAAATTTTTTTTGAGAAAAGAACTTAGGTTTTGCATTCTCTAAACAGTAAGAGAAGGTAAGGTGTTATAAAAAAAACTGGTATCGTTTGTTAAAAAGGTACTGACATTGGATATTCAAGACCTCATAACTAAGGCCACAGTATTAAACATAAAAAATACAGGTCAAGACAACAGGGGAAAAAGCTAACATCTAAAACAAAAGTATAATTTTATTGGCTAAAAGAAACAACTCTGGATCCCCCACTACTCCTGGTAAGAGTTTTATTTGGTCAAATCTTGCTTTCATTCCTATCTATTAATGGTTTTTGGTTGTCCCCAAATGTGATCTGTACCAAACATGATCTGTGTCAATTATATTAATATATCAGCGGGGGAAAAAACAAAATACCACTACACACCTTCCCCCCTTCCCCAGCCTGAGCTGGAAAGACCAAGTTATTGAAGCTCTCAGTAGAAGTAATATTATTAAAGAAGAATGTAAGTCTTTAGGCAAAAGCATGAGGAACATAAACTATTTCTATAGTATTTACTACTGGGGCTAAATAACAGCTGTAGCTTTATGGTTTTGAGAGGAAAAGGGGAAGCCTGTAGCATTGCACAGCTTCTAGAGAGGACTTCTCTTTATAATGCACTGATTTTTGGGGTCAAACACCACCAGCCTTACGCAGGCTTTGGACATATGTTCTTAACACTGTTAACGACATTTTCCTTGTCAGGAAAAAAAAAAAAATCTACCCACAAGCTTCAGTTGCATTTTGTTTTTTGTAGCCTGTTTTCAGTTAAAGTATGGCCGTTTCATGCTATATAAATCTATATAGCAGAATGACCTGTCTCAAACACTTAGAGAAACACCCAATCGATATGATATTGGGAAGCTGTGTTATCATACTAAGGAAAGATGACCTCACTCACCTGGAAGTGAAGTATGTTTCAATAACCTAATGAGTAGCTTAAGGTTGCTGCTAACAGTAAAATGATCAACTATAATAGCAAAACATACCAACCGAATCACAAGTCGGAGTGTAAATCTTCCACCTTAACCTTTCTGAAATAGCTAAATAAAACTGACCAGTATTTAGCTTGGAAAAAGCACAAGAACATGTTTTACATTTCTCTGAAAAGGATGTCACTTTAAAATTCATAGCCCTTTCAGAGCTTTACCCAAGGAGACACCTGTGTATCTATAAATATTACAGATATTTTCAGTTTGCTCTCTTTTCAACCAAAGTGTAAAGAACACATTCATACTACAAGCATAGCAACACCAAACCCTGCTCATCTACCATCCAATTCATCGTGGGAAATATTTGTTTCCAATACTTGATATGCCCAAAACAGCCTCTTAGCAAGTAGCTGCTTCAACTGAAGGATCCATTTCCTTCAAATTGGTAGTACACCTGCCAAGACAAAAACCCCCTCATTTTCGTATTTTCCAATTTATTTACCAGAAACTCTCTAACAGCAAAAAGATTGCTATCACTGACAGCAACTGACATCACTGACACAATGATTGCTTGTTTGCTTTTCCAGCCAAACCGTAGGACAGATACGACCATTCAGTTAAAGCTGTAAAAGTCCATTTCCCAATAGACTCACAAACTACCTCATCACGGCAACACCCGTATGTATATTTTCCTGTCTTCATCATGGTAACGCCCATCAAACCACACTCCCCACATTTGTTACAGCCACATACTATCATCCAACCTTCATTTCCTTGCAATATTACACGGTATTACCTAGCATCCAAAGGATTTTTTTCCAAGTGCATACACTTAGTCACACATACAATGCATTATTTCTTGTCTTACATGACTTTTTTCAAACAAGGAAGGAAAAGCAATTTGTATTTCATTTTGTACGATCAGCCCTCCAAGGCAGGTAATTGAGATTCTCCTTCAGTTCAATCATTGCTACAGCGAGCAGGAGGGACAGGAAAGATTCACTGACGTGCCTACTAGAATACGAAAGAGCAGCACGACCTTCCCATCTAACGATATTTTGTGTGTGTATTTCTTAACAGTATTCCACATCCGAGTATCCACAGCTACGAAGTTTCAATGAATATATCTGCTACCTAAAATTATGGTCTCAGTTCCTTATCCATCGTTCAAACAGGAACCAATTCTACGCTTCCGTACCCACACTGAAGTCCACGAGCATTTATTTCAGGTATTTTAACTATTTTCAGCTAAATTAAATATTTTTTTCTGTTCTTCCTGCCAGCCCTTCAGAAGCCTGTTCTTCTGTATTGAATTTCTGCAGGGAACACTTGTACATTCCCCTCCTAACTACATTATTTTAATTGTCTTAGTGAAGCTTAATGGAACAGCTTCCCACTTTGTTCATAATACCCAGAGAGAAGAGAAATGGTCACCCAGCACTACATTTTTTTTTTCCCTCCTGTAACAAGCTTCCTAAAGCATTTGCAGAGGAAGAAAACAAACTGCAGGAGAAGCATCCTTTTCCATCATTCTTTCTTTAAGATAAAAAAATCATCTAAATGTTCAAGTGCAACAACAAAAATATTTATTTTTTTTAAATACACTCCAGTACCCCAAACAAAGGCTCTTTCTACCAACCACAAGGGACAAAAATGACACTCTTTCATTGTCTACAGGAAAGACAATTGACTTTGATGTATGTTGATAAACACTGCACAGGAAGAAAAAGCTTGCAGAAAGCCATGCACTTGCTGGAAGGCAAAAATCTGAGGACCTGTCAGCCAAAATAAATATTAACATGTGCCCATGGATGCACACAGATGCCAAGATCAGGTGCTGAACAATGGGTAAGAGTCCCAGATACTCCTGCATCAATCTGAGAGAACAATTTCTTAGGTGCAAGTTAAATTCCGGGATTTGAGATGTTCTGCATAGCATATGCCATCTAAGTGTTAAAATTAAGTGACAAAACACAAGCCGAATAAATTCCAAGTACAGTTGTCTTAGCCAGCATGACACAGCTAGCATTGTTAAACCAAAAAAATTGAAAATCAGATTTTCTTCCTCTTTACTGTAGAAAAGTACCACCCTGGTGAGGAATAAGAGGAGGAAGGTATCTGGAGCAATTGCAAACCAGAGCAGCACATAGTTCTGCTTCAGATATTTAATTACAAAAGCACCAGTCTGGAAAAACAAGGAGGAGACCTGCCTGTTGGAAGACCTTGGGTCAGCCTGCGCTGGAGGGGAGGCCGGGTCACGAAGGGAAGGAAGCAGAACAGGCGACTGATAAGATCGGACTCCTGCACCCAAGAACCTGAAGCGACTCCAGCTTTCAGCTTAATAAAGAACATCTTTAAAAGCGATATTGAACATCTACGGAGGGAGAGCAAGCGCCAAGGTTCAGCCCAGAGGTCACGCTACAAAACCGGCCTTAAAACCTCTGCTCTGGGAAGGAATGTAAATTAACCTTCTTATTCCTCTGCCTGCTGCTAAGACTGAAGGTGCCTTCTGAGGTTTCACTGGCAATGCGACAAGGTACAACTAGGACTCAATTTTCAGAAGCGATTTGAGTGAGCAGTAAATAGACCCACTTCATCTTCTGAAACCCATTTAAGGTATCAAAAAGTACAAGAACATATGATTTCAAGTATCAAAAGCATCTTTCTAGCCCAGTGAGTTTCCCTGTCTTGAAGGATTCCATCTTTCTGGAGCACCTAGTAAAAAGATAGGACACTTCAATGAAGAGTGCTGCCACTGCTTCTCTAACAAGCTTGGGAAAGAGCCCGTCCCTCTCTCCGGGACCGTGCAGGCTCCCAGAGCAGCAGCATGACACAGGTCTGTGCAAAACAGCAAACCAATGGTCCCCAAAACCCAAGCAGATGGCAGCAATGGCTACAGCAACAAAAAACCAGTGCCTTCACTTTCCTAAACACACCAGCAGCTCTTCTGAGAGATGTGAACAAAGGCATCAAGTCCCACCACCTTGTCCAAGTAAATGCTTTCTCATGCCAGGCAGTTGAGAAAAATCACTCTAAATCGAAACAAATGAGAAGACTTGCTTCCAATTTAGTGGTTTCTCTACCTTGTCCTCTGCTTTATTGTTTGAGGTTTAGTTTGATATTTTTCAGCAATTATCCCTTTGAGACCTGTTTAGGGTAACTTAACAATTTCAGTCATGTACCTCTGTACTCCGAGGTCTACTGAACATTTGCCATTTCCTTACTGTATAATTAGACCTCTAGCATGCTATGAATTTTTACCTCACCCTCATTGTTTCACAATAGACAATACACTTAATTTTGTCCTCATTCCATACCTTACATTAGTTTAACTTGGTAAATGACATTCTTTGCAAAAAACACGTTGTCCTTGCTTAAAATGCAAGCTTCTCAAACTCAGCGAATATCCACAATGTCAAACCAAAATGTTTTCAAAGGGAAGGGTTGCTCCCCCAGGAATTTGTTATGCCCTTAAACTGACTAGGAACAGTGCACTTAAAAATATGAAATAGCAAAATATCCCCAGAAATGGTGGCCCAAACTCAGGAAGAAGGGCTGATAAGCAAGGAAGAACTCATGGAGGGGGGGAAGGAGTGGAGCTAGGGCACAACTGGGAATCATGTCACCTTTAGCCAAAACTCTTTATCTTACCATAACCCAGCCTAGTTAAGTCGTAAATCTGCGTCAGGAAATCTACTGTTGGTAAAGTTATCATTGAATAAGCAAAAAATAGAAATTGACTATTCTTAGATAGAAGCAGCAGTGACCTAAAACAGTAGTAAAGAAAATCTTCATGTACAAAGATTTCACTTGTAATTATTCCCTGTACTCAAGAAAAATTCACACAGTTTATGCAATTATTCATTCCACATTCGCTTCTATGCTGAACGCATTTTAGGAAGTACAATAACAACTGTACAAACAAGCAGTATTTTAGTTGCATGGTATTTAAAAAATCACACTTCTTTTTACATTTGTATAGCATTAGAACTGAAAGAAGATTGCCTTTACATGTAAAGGGATCTAGGAATCCACAGAACCGGCAAAACAGCCAGAAGGCAAATGCTTCTAAGAAGTAGGTCACTCCTGCTGCTTCAAAATTATTTACAATCCCCAAACAACACATTCTAAACACAGCTAGCATTAGCGTTGTAGGCATTATGGTCAAATCAAGCACACAGGCTTAAAGATAGGAAACAAAACGTTGCATTTCAGAAGTTACTCTCAAACAATATATCCTGACTTCAGACAGTTATCCTTCTTAAAACCACACTGCACTAACATAATTATTTAGGCAAAGTGTTTCTTAAAAGAGGTGCAACCGTGAGAAGCGTGTTACACAAAGCATCTCAGTGTGTTCCACAAGGATCTGGACTCGTGCTTTGGAAAGCATACCTTTGGTCTCATGGAAGGGTTGTATTTCACTACATTTCACTGTTTTCTATACAAGGAAAAAAACCCATTCCTTCCAAACTTCTGATTCACAGTAGCCTAGACCTTTTGCCAGCTCCTCATCAGCTTCAGCTGACCTGCCCTAGCTCTTCTGGGACATCAACAGCAGCATTTGAAAGATGGAGCCTTCACAATACATCGAGAATAATTTTCTCACTGCACTGTGGCAAATCATTGTTTACAGACAACCGTCATACACTGAAGAGCTGAAAAAAATCATAAAAGCCAGTCCTTTGCAAACCTGATATTTAGACTATTCCACCTGAAATAACACCGTAGTGCAACACTGAGCTTTACTCGGAGTCCAACTCCTCCCTCCCTACTCTTCACATCAGAGTAGGCAGAGAGCAGATATGCTCCCTAAACCAACAAATTGAGGTCAACTCACAAAAAAACCCCATGACTTCGTAATATTTCATTCAGCTGGCAAACTAAAATGCTTCTACAGCTGTTACAGCCTTTGGACCTCAGTCATATATATGCTTTCACTTCCCAGCTAAAAACTAGTTATCATCTTTCCAGGATACAGTACCATCAACAAGGAAAAAACATGTCAGCAGTACCATTTATCCTAAATAGGATGTGTACGTTGGTTTACCTAGAATGACCTTTCTTACCACACTCAGCTAGGCACCAGATGGGATGTAAATACCACATTCCCCCCATCCTAATACTACTTAAGCATTTCCTGCTGTGGTATAATGGATGAATTAGTACCTGCTACAGAACAAAGGAAACGTGGTTCAGACCAATTCCTTCCTGAAATGATTTTAAGTGTAAAACCCCCCTATGGTCATGCAGAAAAACAACATACAAAACAGTCAGTCCACAAAAACAGTTAAAAACAAGATCTCTCATTACTTCAAATGGTGATGGGTAGCACCAACACACTTTTCATTTTACTTATGTATTTTCTGACAGGAAGGCCAAGGCATCTGAATAATTAGTAACTTCTCTAAACCTGGCTTGGTCCAAATAGTGAGACATCAGGGTCCCTACAAAATTCCGGTTCTATGCTCTCAGTTAAATAAAAATCACCACAAACTCGCAAAGGCCAAAAGCTTACTCACAATGCCAGAATTCCAAAATTTGTTGGCTAGAGCTCTTACTTCTTGCCACAGAAAAGAAACTAAAAGCTGCCTCGTGTTTTGGAAGGTCAGGAAGGCAAACTGTAGGTACATTAAATAAAACGTGAGACCCAAGTCACAGCAGAATTCTTTTTATATTACCACTGTGTATGACCTTATCAAAGGGAAAAAGACTTTCAGGGGAGATAAAGATCAACTAAAACACCAGCCTTGGAAAATCCAGGCCCTTTTACCAGAGAGGTAGAGTAGAAGATTCATTGGCAGGATGCACCTTATCAGAAAGGATGTATTCTGACACCAACATCCACCTAGCACGCAGTCACGCAATAAAGTATGCCTCCTAAATGGAACCTGAAGCAGCAGGTCAGGAGGAAGACGACGATGACTTCCAGTCAATTGCACCAGCAGATAACACAAAGAGTGGATCAGCTTCTTATCAAGCCAACCACTACCTTAGCCATATCCTCATCTTCTCTAAGCTTGGGGGAAGTCAAACTCCATCCAGGTGCTCAGGAACATATTCAAGACTACATACTGCACAGAGAAGCTGTTCATGGAGCAAAAGTGACATTTCTCTTCCATGTCTGAAAGGGGTTAACCTGCACTACTTCTAACCCTGAAGATGATCTAAAGAAGTTCTGGAAGTGGATCCTCTAGTTTAAAGTAACTGAATTCTTCACCAGTTTATTCAGGGGTCCCAAAAAGAGGACATTGCTATGTAAATCCAACAGGAGATGAAAGTTTCTTGGAAAATCAACAGTTTTCTGACAAAGACTATCTCACAGGAACTCTGGAGAGTTCTGTGGCAGTATCATCTTCTTGTTTGGCCACATAACCCTTTGAGGACTGAAGCAGCAGTGTTTGATAAAACGGAGCGCTTCAACTTAAAAAGAAAAATTCATTTCTGAAGAGCACCATCTTCATGTGCTGGCCTGTGACTGAAGTCAAAAGGAATGTCCTACACACACTGACTGGTTCTGTCAACTTCATAAGGAACATAGACCATCACCACAGCTTTGGAAGTCCCTACTAAGCTAGCAAAAAAAGGCTTTTCCAGGCACTTGCGTACCAGGACCTTGCCAAAGTGCGGAGTAGTTATGCACAACATCAGTTCATGAGTTCAAATCACACCGCGTGTTTTCACTTTCACCTGCATCAGCCCTGAGCCCCTAAGCTGCGTACAAGGCAGTCAAATTGCAACACATGCTGAACGTCAAGAGGTGGAAAGCACACAATGCTACCACAGCCAGGGATAGCACTGACAGCACCCTGAACTTGAATGAGCAAATACCCAACGTTTCCTTAAATCCAAAGCAAGTCTCTCCTCCTTTTCTACCATCACTAGAAAATTACTCCAAAAGCCTCTTTCCCTTTGCTTCCCTTCGTAAAATTCAATTCTGTGACTCGAGCTATAAAAATAGCCACCTCCTCCCAAAGATTTGACAGAGTCCCTGAAAAAAGGAATGAGGAAATGGATTAAGAGGCCAGGTGATAACTGTATTACATACCCATGACACTCAGCACTTGTGTACAGGTAACTGAGCACAACCCCATCCATCCTCTAGGGTCCATGCCTTGAGGAGGTACTACTGTAGGAACAAGCACCCAGCAATCTTTGTGAGTAAATGTCTTCATTTGTAAAGAAGGAAGCCTTCAAAATGACAAAGCCAGTCAATCAAAGCTTGTGGGTTATGTAAAACCTTTAGTCTAGGGAGCTCTGTAACCCCTGCTCAAGAAAACTGCTCAGGTATTCAAATTCTGTGATTTGTCAGAGGCATGGGGCTTGTGAACTCTGAGTTACTACTACGAGACCTAGATACTGGGAGAAAGAAAAAGAAAACCTACCTTAGAGGAAGGACCTGTTGTGTCTTCAACACTTCAGCAGCACAAGAAGCAGCAGGGGCCGGTAGTAGGAATGCATCAGCTAGACAGGATCTTACAGACTGCCCACCCATAAGCCGATTCACAAGACAGGTATTATTCATTTTGTTTGCAAATTCTTTGATTCAATTCAGAACTTCCATGATGCTTGAAGTTTCAAAACAGAGTACAAATATCCCAAATCTAGCTTGTCTTCTACAGATAAAAGCAGTTTTTTACTTGAAATAAGCCTTGAGAATTTAATTTGAGAAAGAAACAACATGCCAAGTAAAACATACCCACAGTAACTTGGAGAACATACATTTAGAGGCAGCAAGGAACACAGTAACTGGTTCAAAATCCGAGCGACATTTCAGATCAATATTATTGCTATCAGCAGATTACCTACTGAAGTGGACGGCTTTTAAAGATAATATAAATGCTTTTATCGCAATTACTTCTCAACAATTCTTTTACAGCAAAAGAAGTACAAAAACACTGAAAGTTACACAAGTAATTTGCAATAATTTTACAAGTTCGGGATAATACACCAGTACTGTTGATATATGCCTCCCCCATTACTTTCACTCTCCATGTATTTATATATTTTCAGAAAACAAACTTGTATCAACAACCCACAACACAGGAGAAGGAGCATTCAGTCCAAAAGAATGTACTCAGACAGTACATCTTCCATGTATTTCACCAATATTAAACCCGGCAGCTTGGCCCCAAGCGGTTTAGTAAGATGAAATCCATGCTGGAATTCTGGCTCGGGGAGCAACATATTTAAGTCTATCGATCCACATGGGGTGCACAGGAACCATTCTGATTTTTAGCTCATACTTCTTCAGCCCTGTTCACAGGAGCAAGCAGGTAGCAGAAGGGGAGGCTCTTTGATTCCCTTGCCCTGAAGAGCTGCAATGAGAGCAGCTCAGGAGGTATTATACTTCAAGTCAGATTAAGTGATGGCAAAAGCTTGTACATAGCAGGGAAGGTTCAAGAAGTGACAAAGCAGGGATCATACAGCAGCAGTTATATCATTTCATCCAACAAGATTCCAGTTATTTTAAAAATTAAGATCTAGTTACTTTCCAATACAAATTACTTCCAAAGTATAATATGCTATTGTTACCGTATTTCCCCAAGACGACAACAGGTCCTGCTTGGTTTTAAAAATAAACATGAATTCTTTGTTTGCTTTGTGAACATCACAAGCCTCTTGTACTCATTTGAGGCCAGGGACAAGGAAGCAGGGGAAGAAGAGTAAAGGAGCCTGGGGCACTCAAATTAGTACTTAAAATAATTTTCAATCTGAGTCAGGCACCTTGCCTTACTGAAAACATACTAGCAAGCCACGGATGAGTAGTGGCACTATACTTACTCAGAAACAACGCCTTGAAAGTACCATTTCACCCCACATTGCTGCAGCACGTGAACTATGGAACCATGCAAAGCTTTGAGACCATTCCAAAAGCAGAGGGAAACAGAATAAAGCAAGAACCTGGTAGATGTTCCCAAGAGACTCATCATACATGCTTGGTATCTTAATTTTCATTTCCTTCTGAAGCGCTGTCATCCCTCATCCCCTTTCCAAACAACAGTTGACCACATTGGGAATGAGTTTGGTTTCAATCAATTTGGATTGCCAAAAGTGTATTGTGCTGTAGTTTAACAAAACTCAAGCCAGCTCCTCTCACAGTTTTTACGTTATTTTGCTTAGGTTGTCCTAGTACTGCTCCAAAGTCATGTGTATAGGTACCTGCTCTATAAGCACAGCTTTATGTTCAATTTAAAGATCACTTCCAAGTCCCTAGAATGTTTTTTTAGCCTTAGATAAAATACCAGCGTATTCAATTATCACTTATCTCTTAGGAGATAACATTTATTTTTACCATTAACTGAACCAGAAATCAGTTTCTTAAAACGTGTCCATCAATTTTTAAAGTTACAGTTCTTATAAGAGTGCAAACATGAGCTGAAAGGGTTTCTATTTTATTTTTGTGGGGAAGGCATGTTAAAGTAGACAAAATGCCTAGCATAATAGAAAGCTAGGTGTCAAGTTTTTCCCTTAATGGCTGGAGGCAAAGAGGAAAAATAGCTTTGACCCACTTCTGCAGAAACCCATATGACCACTCCATGTTAAGCTCACATGAAAACAGGATGGGTTCCTACACTGTTAATTCTTTCTCTGCAGAAAGCAGCTGAACTGAAGGAATTTCTACCATAGCACAGGTCTTACTGAAAAGAAAAAAACCAAAACCAAAAACCCCACAAATTTCTTTCAAGCAAGAATCATAGATAAAATCCTCACTGTAACAGCAGTGCCTGTATCATTCTCACCAGGGTTACTTTGCTGCAAAAGCAACACGGTGAATAATCATCAACATACATATGGAATAGTGATAAATGATTTGAGAATATGGAACCTCATCAGATAAGAGCATTACAAGAAAAAGGACGAGTTATTTACAGATACAGTTATCCCTTCACATGCAGCTTTATCTTTATTCTTAAAGCAACTCATCCTCATCCCACTTTTTCCTACCACAACAACAAAACCACAAAGCTCCCTACATACAAGCAACATATGAGCTCACAGGATATTTCCACATTCAAGGAAAAACATCAGATCTTTTTATAGCACAAGTGAATCTGACCTATCAAGCATATATTTCATTCTTCTCTTTTGAGTTGCAGCTGCTGAGAAGAGTCCCCTCAAATACCTTGTGTAACAAATCCATTCTTCCTCTCTCCATCGTAGGAGACTAAGAGCCTTACCCCTTCTTTTGAGGTCAAACACCAGAGCTGGTTTCCCCACACTGATCTCAGCTGACCTGAAGCCTCAGCAGTTACAGGCAACAGATGAAAAACTCCACATGTCAATCTCAAACGATGACCAAACCACCTTCCCTGGGTCCACCTCCTCTTCTATGTGTCTCTACACATATTGCACCACGTACTTACAAACACCACTGTCCTGGAAGTACTTTCCTGTAAGTTAGGTTTGTAAGGAGAGCCTAGAGCAAGGGAAAGGACGGAAGAAAAAAGAGCAACCAAAAAAATACATAAATCACTGTAAGCACTGTAACAACCTATAAGGAAGGGTTATTGTAAACTGCATTTCCACGTGCGCTCAAGTCTACTACTCCAAACAGATATGCAGATGACACCATTGAACTAAAAGCTGACAGATGTGAATGTGACTAATGGCAGAGGAGAAGCACAGAATCACCAGAGCTCCTAGTACATCACTTTTGAGCTTTCTGTTATGGAGGAAGCACACCAAAGTGCACAAAGCAGGTAATAATTATTTAACAACACACACACACCCCCCCCAAAAAATTATCTTTCTTGCCCACTTATATGGTGTACATTTTAAACATTCTGGAAGAGAAAAAACATGGAACTCATCTTTAATATCCTCAACAGATCCATGCACAGAAGACTGACAAGCCAAGCATCGTGAGCAGCAGATGGGCTAAGTTCAGCAGAAACCACAGTCATATGCTAATTTGCTATTAATTACAGAAGCTGTCAGGACTACTGCAGTACTATGCACTACGGAAGGGCACCAGTTAAACATACCATTAAGGAAGATTTTTGACTAATAATAGCTTTTGAGAGAAATACACCATTTTTAATGACCAAAACAAGAGGGTGGGGAACCTACCGTGATTGTGTTTGCTATTATTCACACAGAGTCTGACATTCATAATTGGAGAAAGACATGCAAGGAATCCGCATGAGCGCTAAACCCAGTCCTTACTGGTTTAGAGTAGAACATTTACCATGACCTGATCCCAAATAATCCTTCCTTGTATCAGCCTTTATGAAAGCTTCAGGCTGCTGACTTGAAAGCTCAAGAGTATCAACAGATTTTGAGCAAATGTTGTTACTCATCTCTTTTCTTACACACAAGTTGGTAAGAAAAACAAGCGTGCCAAGAGGTAAAAACAAAAGCTTACTTCATAACTTCTTACCCCAACATCCTATCAGTTGTGGAACATAACAAATTAATTTGTCCTGTCAAAGTTTGCCTAAAGGGAGAATCAAAGCTAACCAAAGCTCCATATTCCCTAAAAGTTTAATGGGTATGTAAACAGATGCAAGTTTTTTTTCCAATCAACATTTCCATGACCCTCTGCAATGATAGAAAGACCAACACCTCTCCACCTATCAACCTTCCTCCCCTTCAAATGGAAATTCCATCTAGAGTTTGTAAGGAGCAGGCTGTCAATAAAAGCGTCATTTAGATTTATATCCCTACCTATGTCAATTCCTAGAGATTTTAGCCCAGGGGCAGTAGTCATTTATCCTTCCAAGCCTTACCAGCCAGAGTTGCTCAAAGTTGGGGCAGACAGGGAAAGAGAGACATCAAGGAAGTATGGAATCAACTAGAAAAACTTGAGGAATTTCCTTCCCATCAACACACAAATCCTATTAGCTGCTAACTAAGTACTTGTCAGTGTGAATGACTAACAGCAAAGAATATTTCGTATATCATCTGGAAAGAGCCAAGCCCCTGAGATCTCATTATCAGAACCAAGTGCCCCAGCTGACATGAATTATTTACTGCAAACCAGCACTTTTGATTATGCACATGCATTATATGCTGAAGGTGCATCTGTGCCCCAGTTTTAAAACAACCATGTGGAAACAAAGCCAGAAACTGAGCTAAAATATAACATTCATTCCACAAAACAAGATGATGCTCTTGGCTGATAAGCTCAAGTTTACCTATCACATGTGATGGTACACAGATGTTTCCAATACAACCTGAAGGTAAATGATAATAGGCTGGAGAATACATGCATTTTTCTTCCTTTTCTTTTGACACACTGACAGAAAATAAAATTCTTGGTCTCAATCACACGTACCCAAAGCACAAGGTAATCTATTTCATTTATCTCAGTGACAGTACACAGGGAGACACAGAACCATCAAAACACACTCATTCTTGTTACGCTCATCTGTTTTAGGCCTGTTTCTATCGTCTATAGTGTGATTTCAGAAGAAAATCTATTAGCCCTCTGAGACACAAATGGACAGCTTATGGACTGCAACATCGAAACTCTGACAGTGGGATTGCCCCCACCTCTTCTCCTCCTTCCCCCATCAGAAAGCAGCTGGAAGTGGGCTACCAGGCACCATTTCATTAAAAGAGAGGGAAATCTCACTTGTTTCGCTAAAACCATACAATACACTCGGGTTCATTTACTATTTCCATTTCATTAACATCACCAAAGTCAACAGATGTCTTCATACAGCATCTTCATGCCTATGACAGCCATCAAGGTAGCTGCCAAGCAGGAATGTGGTATCCTCCATCTTAGTATTAAATCCAGTTTTAAGCTCATAGAGAATTATTAATTTCATGTAACAAGATTCAGAATATTTGAACACTAGTCTGAAAAACCAATCCAAGTATGTATGAATACAATAGTCACTCCTGAATGGAAAATGGACAACAATCAGCACATCAATATTGGGGTGCTCATTCCCATCACTTTGTTGGGCCGACATTAGATACTACAAGTTAGTTTTGACATATCTGAGTTGACTAAAGAAAATTTCTGAAGTTAGAGCAGCAAGCAAAAGAAACAAGAACCAGTCTCTAGCCACAGGACGGTATTTTCTGCATCAAAACCTAAAACTTGGAGGCAAATACTCTTCTGGACAATCTGTAAATTATTTACTTTCATTATATACAACATAAAACCTTTGCTCCTATACAGGGAACTCTTCTTCATCGTACTGCAAGTCCTTATTCCCTTGTTTAGCAAACACCACACTGACCCGAAGGTAGAAATCATGTACAAGTGTAATATATACAAAAAGCAGCTCAACACCCATTTGAAAGCACAGCTCCACACCACAAAGACTTCAGAGACGTTCACTGCACACATTCAAACTTGTTCCCTTTGGTCCCTGCAGCAAATGCCCAGATTTTTTTTTTTGGAGGGGCCACAGGGATGGAGAAGGAGAGGGAAGCATAAATTGGTCATGCCACAGTTTAACCAGGTGGAACCAAGAAGAACATCTGTGTACAGAAACTCTTCAGAACTCCTTATCAACTTGGAGGTATTTACAACCCTAACACAGCACGGAGCAATTACCAAGCCAACAAGGAACAGAAACATGTCCTCCAGGGATCTGTGAGCATCCTACTTTGTTAACTTTAACCACCAAACTAGACATCTCACAGGGGATTTTTTAAAAACAATGGGATTTCATGTCCACAAGCCCTTCTGAAAACCTACCTACAAGCTGAAAATATCTGCCAAAAAGAAATAGGATATACCCAGACAATAACACTTCAGGTTACCTCCTGCATGCAGTGAGCACAGGAGAATAAAGTTAGCACCTGAAAACAAACCACAACTGACCTCTACCATCTCACTTTCTAGTTTTACAGTGTTAACATTTGTTTTCCCCTAAATTGCAGAAAATTACATTCATATGTCAAATAGACACAAAGAGCATTAGTTTGTAAATGTAAGTAAAGTAACATTTATAAAACTATCGGTGCAAACACGAAATACACCTAGCTCATGCTCAGCTACCAAATATATCTCAAATTAGTAGTGCACTTGAGACAAATGCTAGTGACCCAACTCTTTCCTGATTTTGCCCTTCCTAAACACCGCCTTCTTCCAAATCTTCTAATTCCCACCATTCACATCCTCAACCCCTCCCCAAAACACCATGCCAAAGACCCTTCCCTTCCGATTCACCATATTACATCCTCTCTTGCAACAGCCACCGGTTGTCTTCTACAAGCTTTCTCCCCCAAAACAAAGGAGAAAGGACCCTGCACATTTGGTTAACAATCCTCCCATACACGAGGTTAAAATCTGTGGATTTGGAAGGTACATTGCCACAACTGTTCTCATGTAATGCATTGCCTGTCGCTCTCCCAGCTACGCGGGCAAGAGAAGGGAACTATTGAGCTCAGCTCTCGCATCTGTACACGGCTGTATCTTTACAGTTAACTACTAGCCTTGTTTGAATCGAAGAGTATGGTTTTAAAATTCAAGTGACCATTTCAATGAGCTTCTCAGCATTATTTAGCAGTAGTAAGAAATACAACTTCTCACGAAGCTTGGTCAGCCTCAGATTAATGGTCAACGCACCTCGCATTTCTCATCTATTAACAGCAAATTTATGAACAGATTTAACAAGTACTATAAAAACAGAATTCTTATAAATAAAATGACTGTTCATAGAAAGTTTGGAAAAAGCTGGAACAAGCACAAAATATAAAAAAAGTTGAGGTTATTTTGCATCAAAACCCACATCCAGAACAGATTTAGAATGAGGCGAGTTGGACACAAGTCCTCCCTTTAGCTGAAACAGGTATAGTCACCGAGCATGCACCGAGACGCCAATTAGAGCATCAGCCCAAAACCCTGAACATAAGACCAAAATTGACGAAACACAGAAAAAGTTGACCTAATAAAGCAATCGGTTAGCTTGCAACCAGAATTTCTATGCCATGCCTTGCATACTAACACTTCAAGTCTGAATTATGTGATTTCAGAAATTTCCATGGATTA
Source organism: Aramus guarauna (assembly GCA_013400195.1). Taxonomy (NCBI): domain Eukaryota; kingdom Metazoa; phylum Chordata; class Aves; order Gruiformes; family Aramidae; genus Aramus; species Aramus guarauna. Next base: position 349,009 of record VXBL01005647.1, on the reverse strand, counting down.
AGCTCTATTACTGTGTGCACAAGCCAATACAACACTAAAAGAGGAAAGAATTGGCATGCAAGACTGAAGAATGTGTTACAGTTTTATGGCAATAGCATTCTTTCAGTTCTGGCATTTAAGCCTGTTTTATTCAGCTTCCTCAGTGCCAACTCACAAACCTTTAACTTGAGATGTTTCTTCAGACATCCAGGACCCAAGTGACTTCCACACACCCAATCCTTAATTCCTTCCTTCAGAAGTTCTCCCCCCACTACCACTAGGTGTGAACCCTGGACATTTAATATTACTTTCATCATTAACCAAGCCATAGAAGACATTCTCAACTATGAATACATTTACTTGTTCGAGATAGTTTTGGTGCAGCAACCCAAGATACCCACAGAACACTAGCATTACCAACACCTTGACATACGCAGAAGCATGCCGAGATTTCTTCCTAGGCATAGATTTCTTATAAGTTCATTTATTCCAAAGCCAGTGCATAATTGCTATAAAATAATTCATCTTCAGTGGTAACTTTCCACAAGGCCATATGACAGTCAATTTATGCCAAGTCCTACTTTTGCATATAAGGGAAAAAAGAGTTAGTGCCAGTGCCTATGAAATTTGTGACTGTTCCAGGGAAATGACTTTTTTTTTAAAAAAAAGCAAAAGTACATGGGTAAAGAAAGTATCCCTGAACTGATGCTTGTACGTATCTCAGTACAAACGGCCTGGGAATAGTCACACATATTCCTCTCCTGCTGTCTGAAATCTCTAAACTCTGTTTGGGTTTTGTTTTGTTTTTTAACCTTGGCCTGTAAGCTAGAAATGTCAGTCATACATTCCATAACTCTTCTCATGGAAAGAGTTTTAAAAGTTAGAGCAGGGACCTGCATTCTCTCTCCAAAGCATTAACTGAGCACAAGGCAGCAGTCCTGCAACAGATACTTACTTAATACCATTACTTCTGACACCTCTTGGTGATTTTCTAATTAAAACAAGTGGCTGACAGATTCAGAGGCTCAAGTCTCATCCTATGCAGTAGCAAGATAAGGTGAGTGCAGAATTATCTCAGGGTTTCAAATCAAAAGTCATCAGTGCAGTACATGAAAGAGTTATTATGCATCAAGTTGTCTTAATGCCCTTTGACAGCCTATACGAAATGATGCAAGTTAAAGTCGTTCACTTACAGAACTAATGGCAAATATTTCTTTACATATAAAGCAACTATGGGAACTGCAACATGCAAACTTAATTTACAGCATCGTTCTCAAAACTGATTTAAAAAGACTGGCCTAATGCTCTTTAGGAAATGGCAGCACTGAGCTGCTGCAATTGCTATCACCTGCTAGATGAACAATGTCTGACTATCAAAGCAGGGGGGTTATAATTTGTAGGTTCTGAAGTTAACAATAGGATTTTATACTGTGAAGTCTAGCATCTTGTCCCACGAGATCAACCTTCACACAATTCAGACATGCACCCTAAGAGCCTAAACAATTTTCTTTCCTTTATTTAATTTTAAACAGGATGAAATGTTATAAGCCAAAAGGCAAACTAGAAAACCGCTGTAAGAGAATCAATTCTCATCATAACTCATACTGTTACAAGAGTCCCAAAACACTCTTACAGAATACTAACACTTGCATAAGCCATAAAGAAAAAGGAGAAAACCTGGGAAAATCCACATGATGCAGGAATACTTACACTACAGCCTTTTGACTTTGAGTCCTATTAAAACTAGGCGTTCTTAATTTCTTCTGCATTTCGTGGGGCTTGCAGAAACAAACTACCAGTTCTCATTTCTGCTGCATATCACTTAGCTTTTATTCCACCTCCAAAGGACTAGAGAATCGAGTTTGACTTAGATATCTCATTACCTCCATCTACTGGTAAGACTTGCTGCTTGTAAAAAACACCAAACCAAACCACAAACCTCTACTTCACATACTTCACCATTTTTTAAAAAAATAATTTCAGAAACATTGATAATGAGAGAAGTGAGAGGGGAGAATCCAAACAAGAAACCTGAAGGTAAAACTAACCGATACACCTCACACCACTATTTTCTGATGTCTAGAATTTATTCACCTCCATCAGTATATTAAATTTACCTTTGGACTGAAACTTCACAGCAGGAGCCAGAGTTCTCTTATTTGTTTCCAGTCTCAGATCAATGTGATTTAACATTAAGCTTCACAGCCTTTACTGGTAACACGTTAGACATGTTGCTCTCCATACAGTATCACCTACATCTCGGTTCCTTTTTAAAGAGCAAAGCACTGTTAGCGTTCAAAGTTCTTATAACTTGTTATCCATAGTAAGTCACTGGAATTAGTCGGAACTTAATGCTTTTAATTCTGGATGCTACATCTCCTCAACTGATGAACCAAACAGACATGAAACAAAACCTGCTAAGACTTCAGCAGTACCATACTAGAAGTAACTGGTCAACGTAGCTAGTGGTTAGCACTGCTAGTTACATGAATGACAGGCCATTTCGCAACCATGACATAATGAACCATTACATTTAATTTTTTTATTTTTAATTATTTGCAAGCAATTGTAATCATATTTATTTATCTGCTTAATTAAAACCCCAGGTGAGGTTGTAAGCTGCTGTTCACAATGCCTTCCTTACTATATCAAACGCTTCCATTCCTAAATGTGTGTTAGGACAGACAGCTAAGCAAGGCTTTAAATTTTCATCAGTGAGCAGCACTGGCTATGAATATACTTACTAACAAGTGCTGCCTCTAGGAAGCAATAACAACTTCTACTTCAAAGACTTCCAAGCACCTTTCCCAGACTGGCACAAACTTATAAGCTCTGCGGAGGGCCCTACTCCTTCAAGGTACTCAGCCATACTTCTCCTGCAAAACGGTTCTTTATCAGTTAAAAAAGTTAATAAGAAACTAAATAACCCACTACAAGTCAGTCACATAAAAAAAAAGATATTTTTAATACTAAATCAGACTGGTAGTCTCTGAAATCTGGCTTCCCCTACATTAATTCTTATTAGATGCGATCTTCATACATGCCTGGAAACTTTCCTTATATTCAGCGGGTCTTTTTAAAGGATTAGCTTATTTTAAGACATCAAAACTATTTGTTCTAATGCAAAAAACATGCATACTTTCTTTTTTCCCAGTATACTTTTATGTAATTTATTCTACCCCTCCCCATCCCCAACTCTCACAGTTGTCAGTAACCAGAAGGGGGCAACATTTTAAATAGCATGTAAAAACAATCCCCATGTTAGCAATTGTTGAGCTACCTGACACGCTCATTCTGACCAAGTAAAAATCACCACTCAAAGCTCCTCATTTGTAACATTACAAGGAAAATTTCCATTTCTTCTATCTACTTACGGATCCAAGAATTTTAATGAGTGATTTGATCAGAAAACTTGTTATAAGCAATTAATTGTGTCACCATCAGCACTGCAGCGCACGGCTAGCATGCTTCAGTCCAAGCACAGCAACTGTTCTGCAGAAACACCTCCGTTAACTTGGAGGAAATAATTGCATTCGTTATTGCATGCACTGAGCTTTAGCTAAACAGTGAGACCTTTTCTGAAGCATTTCAGATTCTTTATCTATTTAGCACACTGAATTCCTAAATTAGGCTCAGTTACCATAGCTGCCCCAGAATAAGATTATTTTTTCATGCAACATGCCTAGTTTTCTTGCTAAGGTCAAAATGACGATTCACTTAAGGGAAATGTAAAACCTTTTCATCTCACGATAAATAAACTGAATTCGTTGTTCTCTGCAATTCAGCAAGCAAAACATGCTCTGATCCATCTATTTCAAGACAGCACTGTTCACTGATCCACAAGCAGAGCCACAAAATTCTCTAAGAGACTGCTGCTATGGTGATGCCTCTTCAAGAGCAAACAATGTCCAAAAAACCACTGCGGAGAACTCTGGCAAAAAGCTCCTCCGGCTTTTAAATTGTCTCTTTCAATTTGGAGAGCAGGAGAGAAGTGTTACCATAACGGAGAACATTAGAATGCTATCAAAGAAAGTTTAACCTGGGATTCACCCGAGAACTTTATTTTTCCTAATGTGGATGCTAACAGGCTGCATTATTTGCGTTTTTAAAAAAACAAACAATCAAAAAAACACACACAAACAAACAGGTTTTGCCTTTTTAAGCAAACCCATTAGTGGGATTCACTCACTGACTATTTCACTTCTAATTCCAAAAGACATGATAAATGATAACATGGAGTTCAAAACGGACCATACGTGCTGAGCAGGTATGAAGAACACTGTTGTTAAAAGTCTGATTATTATTTTTAGGGGCTCCTCAACGCCTGGCACTGCTTACACCCAAGAATGAACTTCAGCGGGGTGAAGCATTGCTTGAGGCTCACGGGATACCTGCGGCCCAAGAGAAAACCAATTCATCATCTGGAATTGGCACCTTTTCTAAGCAGGTAGCTGAAGGCATACAGGATGACTAACACTTACCTAATAACAACAGAAGAAATATTTCTAACTTGGGTTGATCTGGGTGTGAGGATGCGAGGACATGATGCTTAGCATTGACGCAGTATCAGAATCAAGATTTTTAGTCCAGTTTCCATGAGAACTAAGCACTTACTAAGGAAGTCAGGCTTATCTCTTTAAATTCTCCACAGTTTTATAGATGCATTGAGTTTTAAAACACAATAAAATAGTTTTAAGGTACATCATAACAAAAAGCAAGTTTCAGTTCATAATTGAGGAGATTCATGCAGGAAAAGTCAAAATTTCAGAACAGAAAAGTTGGCCAAAAATAGTAAAAAAAAAGGAATCAAAAATTAAGTCACAGAAGATCAAGTGGAGAGCCCACACTGATTTCCTAATGCTAGTTTAGATGCTTAATCCCAGCCTCATCTCTCCCCACTCATCTGGCAGGAAACTCCAAATCCAAACTGTCCTTTTATGCCTCGGCATTATGCCAACGTACCAAGAGACCCCAAGAATTGAGGACATGAAGTTTCACATTTTTTCCCAGGATGCTTGAATAAGCTGTCCCTTAAGGCTGATTAATTAGGCAGCTCTTTTAGGGAATAAAAGATCATGAACCAGGAAAGATCACGAACCAAGATCAAACAGCTCAGTTTTGTATACGTATGATCCCCATCAGATGTTTTGCCAGAATTACACTTCCTGTGTAGAAGTCGCTTTAAGCAAAACATTCACACAGACTCAAAATTTAGAAGACAAGTGCCTATTAATAAAAAAAAGCTTCGAATTTATCTTATCCTAAAAAAGTAAATATGTGATTATTTCTACAATTGTATTAATTGGCTGCTGAACTATTAAATTTTAGCATGAGTAGCATCTCAGACATAGGTACAAGGAGTATCTGCCTCCCTTCAAACACTACTCAACAGCTTCATTATTGAGGTGCGTGACTCCCCAGCACGTGAATGAAAACAGAATATGCCATCCTTATTCACCTCCTCCTTTGGGCTTCTCCTACAGCTACCACGCTTTCAGTAATAAAACAAGTAGTTGTAAAAATACTGTCTGATATCCATCTTGATAAACAGAGGCTTTCGCTAATTCGAAAATTACTTTGTAGTCTTCATTCTTCTACCAGCATTGAATGTTGTTGTTCATTTATTCAACTGAAGTACTGACATTGCTATCATCTTGTGGTACTTTTGAGAAAGAGACAGTCATCAGTAATAGAAGTCATCAAAACATCTTTTTAACAGGTCCTTCAATATGGATTGTCCCTATAGCACATCCTTTTTTTCCTCCAAAAACCACACTCCTAACATACTGGGAATTCACAATCAGAAAACAGATGGATTTTGCTTTTGTTATGCACAGCACATACCTTATTTATAAATCTCTTTGCCTCTGATGCTTTATAGTACACTGCTCTTCCAACTCGAGAAAATTAATTACATTTAAAAGAGTATTGTACTTGCCATTAAGCAGTGTTCTCAATTAGATGACACACCAAAAAATAGATGTTCAAGGCCTAGAACCAGTAAAAAGGGTTATGGGATTCCCACCCACTGGATACCCATTAGCAAATTACCTTCTTCAATACCATGTTCCTGGAAGAAGATCCAATTATCTTTGAGTTTCACTGCACTGACACCACAGGAAACTCTCAGCTTTACATTCTTCTGCTTCTGAATGTCACCAGCATGATTGGTATTACAGTTCCTCGTATACAAGCCGATTCTGCCCTTACTAACATCCCAATGATGACTGCACATTAACTTCCCGTATCCCTGTTCATAGGTCATACCTGAGGATACCTAATGGTAAGAATCCACAGAATTCAAGTGAAAATAGATCCATTTGCCCTTGTGTTCACTTTCTTAACCACAACTACTACATGCCCTGATAATAGCAGTTGGTAAATACCGTTGAGGTAAAGATCCTCAAACATAATTCTTCCCCAGTTAGAGATGATTCACAACGGCAATCAATATTTCACCTTCAGAGTTCATGAACACCACTTATGTCATCTCTTCTGCACAGGTATAACCTACTAATCAAGAATGGTCTGCCCACAGCACAATACTTATCTCGCTACTCTGTCCCACCAATAGACACTACTCAAACAATTGTCCAGTTAAAAAAAATCCAGCATGACTACTCACATTAATATATATTCTCCTTATAACAAGAATATTATGTATATTGCTAATCACAGTAGAAACAATCCTGCTCTGCCCTTAAGTGCAAAGTTTCATACATATTCACACAAGCAATGAGAATTTTTTTTTTTTTTAAACATTAAGCATGCTTATTAAAAACACTTTGACAAACTGGAATGTTCTTTCTCTCATTAAAGAGCTCCTTCTCCGTTAGTTTACTGCACAGCTCCCAGCACACAAGGACTTTCAATTAATCACTGAAGTCTCTGTAAAAATGAAATGCTCCAATTACTCTGAATAGGCTGAGCATTCAGAAGTTTATCAAAATTTCTTTTCCATTTCCAGAGCCAGGATGCTTTTAGCAGCTTGACAATATTACTTTGATACAGAAGAGTTCATAAAAACCCACATTCATTTGTAACTCCATACTTATGGTTGAGACCAAATGTTAGGGTTGCCTCTGTTAAATCCTTTTCTAGCAAGCATCTATCATCTACGTAAGAGAAAACAAATGAAAAAACCCTACCCTATGAAAGTGGTATTTCAGTTCCTAGCACATAAACTTACGAAAGTGAAAATATTCCTTAAAAGAAGCTGCTACCCATCTCCTACAACATGTTGTTGAACTTAATCATCAAGATCTCTAGGTCACAAGATACAGGCAGGCACCAATGCTGCTGAGAGCTGTATTGACAAAATCCCGATGAACATCAAGAAAGCCTCACAGCCCCACATCTCAGGGACTTTCATACAATCTGATATTGGATCGCGTTATCTAGCTGCACTACCAAGCACAGCAAGGAGTATCAGCATGTATTTGTATTTAGCAAGAGCCCAGCAAAAAACTGTTAACAGCATTACAGCATCAATGGGTTTAGTTCTACCAGCTTTTTTTGTGTGTGTGTGTTATTAGCCATACACAACTACCATGTTGTTTTGACTGGCACCAAGCACAGCTGAGTTAGTATTATGCAGAAGTTAATTAGTGCTTACTGCCAATAGTAAAAAAATCTAACAGTTCGGGGTTTGGATTTATTTGGGGTTTTTCTGTTGTTGTTGCTGCTACTGTTGGATTTTTTTTAAAAAAAATAACAGTTTCCGTATTTTTGTCTTCACAACAAGAGGACTTGAAGCAAAAGCATGAGATGATGCATATTACCAGATCCCTCAGCAGACAGCAAGCACTGCCTATGATCACTAGCTTTTACTTCCACCAGCTGCTGCTGGCATAGCAACTATACACCTGAGGCTTACAACTCATCTGAGCCCCCAGAAAATGGAATTTCTTATTGTGGATAACTTTAATGTTTTTCTTTTAAAAAGTAAGGCCTTCAAAGGCAAAGAGCTCAATTTTTTGTTAGACATGCAAATGGAGTTTATTCACCGCTAATAATAAACTTTGTATTACATCTTTCTTATTACTCACCAATTTAAGCAAATATTCAGAAAAATCTTCAGACATACTGAGACTTAACTATTGCCACTATATTTAGAACTGCAGTTATTTTCCACATAGAAGATTTCTAAGAAGGTAAAACTTCAACATCACTGCAAGGTTGCCTCTGCTGCAGAAGGAATAGTGAAACTATAGCATGCAAGCAGAGAAGTTCTGCCAGCCAAGTTTCTCATTTTGTTGTTTTCTAACCAGCTAGTATAAGGATATTAAACTAACTCAGAGTTGCTTAGACCACACAACTAACATCAGGGACTTAAATAACTCTTCACTGCAAATATTAACTTTGCTATTGACAGCTATTTAACCTGCTAACCATCATTTTCAAGAGCCTTTCCTTTGTGACACAATCACTGGAATATGCAGAATTGAACTGAGGGGACACCTCAAAATGAGTTTTTCACTTTTTTCCCCTCAAGTATTTCAGAAGAAGTATCTTTATTTGTACATTAACGTACTTTTCTCCTAACACAGTACCTTTAGAGCATACAATTTTTAGCATTCAAAGTTAAATCAGACTAGGTAGGTAAGGCAGAGACCGAGAGTTCCAAATTCTTCTCCATCTAGTGCCACAAATGATCCAACTGCTGGACTGTACCACTGAAGTCCACAAGGATTATTTCTTTTTCCCCCAACAGATCAGAATTTAACTGTTCTTTTCCTTCAAAAACAACCATTTACAATTTGAATAACTTCTGTCCAGTACTGACAGACCACCTGGGAAACAAACAAACAAAAAAACCCCCGAAACACAGAGAAAAGATCTTTTAACAGATACTGATATACACATGTTCATTTTAGCTGTACCAGGGAAGAAGTTGCTACCACCGCAGCTACTCCATGAATTGGTACACTTGGCTTACAAGTATTTCTTACACAATATCTTTCCCTGAACCACTCTAGTAATGCTCAGCTGACATTACCAAAGCCTGGCCTGAAGAGAAGCAACCCTTTCTCATCACTGTCCACAAGCAACAACGGACAACTGGTTAGCAGCGCTGGATGCCATCAGCTACAGAATTAACACTAACCAGAGTCTGAGTAGTTCAAAGGTGGGGAATACAGCACCATATACAGCTAGTACACGTCAGGGTCATGCGAAGTACCAAAATGCCACATTCCCCACAACTAAAACTCTATCACATCTTGTGGATACAATATACACAAGATACCCCTAAATAAGGTACCAAAAAAAACCCAAAAAAACCCCACAGCTTTGAGAAGTGGGAATTTTACCACGTAAATTCAATACTATTATCACCTGCTCAGAAAAAAAAATAAAAATCCTACAAACAGCTCTTTTGAAACATTTCAGCAGATAGTGCATTTTCTCCTTTTACCAAACTTTATCACAAAAGACATCTTCAGTAGGTTTCTATAGCTTTTTGCTATCGCAAAATCCTGACTGTTTTCTAAGCGGTTTATGCAATGGGAGGAGGAGAAATCAGCTGTCAATAAACTTCCCTCTGGAGAGCGAGGAAAGCAAAGGTAAGCATGTCAACTAGGAAGCTCACAGGATCCACAGACTGAAAACCAACTCACATTTTCATGATTTTCTCAAACTGAAAGCATCATGTTTTGTAGCCTGTTCCAGATGCAGTATTTAATTTTGCTTGCGCCTCCTTGGACTGAAAGTCTTTTTGTATATACAAGTCATGCTGAGGTGGTACTCACAGATTTTTGCTAAAGCTTTAAAAAATAACTTCTTTGGCAATAAGAATCCTAACAGCATCATCAGGTAGTGAATCTCTACCTTACCAATGCATTTATTCCAAACATGAGCAAAACACGTATCTTGGCAGAACACAATTCAGCTTTGGATCCCTAAAAATTCTCTTTTGATACAGAGCTAACAGACATGACAAGAAAACAGTTTAAGTAAACCTGTAACAGAAGATTTAGTCTCTCAATAGCGATATTGTAATAGGGAGATAAGGAATCCATCTAATTTCTTTTACTCGTGCCCTCTCCAAATCAGACTCTCAGAAATAGAGCAGGTCATGAATTTTCTGTAAGGAGAATTGTACAAGCCCATCAAATATTAAAAAGCACTGCAGATGTCTGCAGCCCTTTCTAAAAGCTTTTCTCAGGCAAGCAGAGAGGACACATGAATTAATTAAATTAACTGTTTCCAAACATTCCACTTCTACAAGCTATTGCCTTTCTTCAGATGTTTTTAACTGAAAATTAGCCTGTTCCTCCAGGGTTTTCAGTCCAGAGCTCCTTTATAACTATTAACAGAGCCTTTGCCTATCCAGGCTTTCAAAAGACTTCATAGAAACCTACTGCTCTCTGCATAACCTTAAGCAATAGTTACATCCCACTGAAGCTTTTCTGAATGCCTCTAACTCCAGACTGCACCTCAGCCACATCTTCACGTTACCGCTTCCACAAGCAAAAACTTCAACATAAAGAGAAAATTACATGCACTGCATAAAAAGCCTCTTAAAATTATCACGAATGCGTGTGGATCACTCCAACTTACCGAATTTCTGTGTCTACCTCACAATACTCCTAATGGGTTTTTTTCAATTAAATCTTTCTGCCAAACGCATCTCCATTTCACAGTGGCACTAGCTGAATACCAAGAGGACTGAATTTTTTTTCAGATACAGCTGCAAGGTATCTGTCTGAATAATTCTGAAAAGATGAACTCACTTGTGTCCCAAGCAACCTCTCATTAGTCCATTACTTAAAAATCAGTCATAAGATGCCTGTTTCTAAATAGGAAACATGTTCAAAGACATTTTTGGAATAGCAACTGTACTGAAAGCTAGAAAACATACCTATATTTGACATGCCATCTTCTTCCAGTTCCTTTGCAACAAATAACATCCTTCCCGAGAAAAGCAAGGTGCAGAAATCGGCTTGTGCACTACCTAGATGCACGTACGCTGGTACAAACATATCATCAGGACTTTACATGAACTTGTCAGAGAAGTACAGAGCTCTTCAAGGTCATAACTTCAGCCATCCAAAGATACACAGCTCCTTTTACGTCATACCAGGCACTCATTTTTTTCCCCTCTTGTATAAGAGGAAAAATTCCCAGTTATCACTGTTTCCACTCACAGCCTTGACTGTGAGGACGTCTGTGGTTGCCCAGCAGCCTCGCTGCATGCCCACATTCGACTCTCCAGTGAGCTGACCTAAGAGGCTAGCAGATCAACATTTTCGGATCACGGCTCCTCAGAGGCTTCTGAAAATAGAACACCAGCTGCTATTGGAGTCCGTGCGCTCAATATCCAGCATCACTGATCAAGTCCCACGTATAAGACTCATTTATTTAATGCAACAGTCAGATATATATTGCACTCAGTATCTGCTGCTAAAAGGTGCCTGATACCAATTTAGTTCTTAGCCCAATAACCAGGGTTAAAAAAAAAAAGCAAAACACCTTTTTAGCATAACATTGCACATCAGTTGTCACTACTTCAGACTTCAGAAGTAAGGGGGCTGTTTCAGGCTTCAAGCAGCAGCCAAGCATGTTAAAAAACTTCCAGATCCCACTCAGATTTTACCAGCACTACTGCAGAAGACCATTATGAATGCACAGCCCTCACGCTGACTTCACACCTAACTGTCACTGAAAATTGGCATTGACACTTTCGCATCTAACAACACAAATTTGTTACTAATTCAATTGGTTTTCAATTAATCACATTATCACCACAGCTGCGAATATGTACTCTTAGGAACCTTACTCTTGGACTGTGACCTCCTGTTATCGTAGAAATTTAACCTGCCAAACAATCCAGTACAAAGTCCACAATTATATCTACTTAAGTACAAATCCACATTGGCAGAAAGCCCTCAACAGGTACTTTTGTTCCTATGTCGGTCAAGTTTCATTCAAGTAATTACAGCCTCTTTCTCACTGCAACAGCTACTGATATTTGCAAAGTCTCAAATTTCTGAAGCCCTAACAGGCCAGCCTGGCCCAGTACTTCCAATTTTACGATGAGCAAATTCAGAGAGGTACATAAATTCAGAATCACGGAGGTTTGCTATGGATTAGCCAGCCTGTGCTAACTGCAACAGGGATCTTTCATTAATATTCACCGCTAACTGGTTCAGCTACAAAACGCAGATCGAGCTAACTTGTGGTAGAAGTGGAAAAACTCCCAAATCATAAAATCTGTCCGTTGTCTTTCCTAGACGGAGAGAATTTAATTCCTACTTCTATCTTCCTAGTCTTAGTCCTGACTCCTATACGTGCCTCAGATGATTTAAAGTGGAACAGAGAGGATCAGAAACAGACCAACTGGAAAGCGTCAAGACAGGCACAATATAATCTAAAGCAGAAGCTGTATGCAGATTGTTTCTTACAAAAATCCTTTATCTAGGTCTCTTCTCCCTCTAATTCTTAGCACAAGTCTCATGCAAATGTCAGCTCAATCTAAAAAGTGTATGAATCATCCTTTAAGGAGTAGTTCTATGGCAAGAAAGTGAAATTTGAGCTCGGTTGTAGTCTCTGTGCTATTACGAGTAAGAAGTGATCTACCTGTTAAAGTCAGAAAAATGAACAGAGTTCCTATAGAATTTAGCCTTCTGTTTATTTACTCCTCAGATTACAAACGCTCCGCAGATTCTTTTCCAACATAACTCAATAGCACACATCTGACTCGTAATTTCCATTTACAATTTTTTTTAAATATACTAACCAAGAAATACACTCATCACTTTAATTTCTGAAGCTTTATGTACAAAACACCTATTATAGTCTTTTTTTAATCTACATTTATTAGGTAAATTAGATGAAAGTGAATAAGCCAACTTCTATGAGAAAATAAGCTCAGTACAGTTCTTCAGACTTCTTCCTCCCATTCAGTTTTACTTATCCAGGTGTTAATGGTTCAAGTCTGGCTTTTTACTTTCTGTAGTGTAACAGTCACATCAGGAGGTTTACTGACACAGAGCTACTAGTTATTTCCAGCTGAAAAGGTGTTCAAAACACTGTTTTCACCCATTTTAGGATTATTCTATTTACTGCTAAATCATGACCACTTGGTTAATATTCAATACGTTAACAAGTATTACATAATGAGTGTATTGCTCAATATATTTAAAGCAGTCATGATTGATCACCTAAGAGTTTATTCAGCTTTATAATTATCTGAAGTCTAGGTCTACCTAGGTCTAAACATTCTTCCCCCCCTCCCCAGTAACAGACCTCACTTAAGCGATTTGCTTGTGCCTTTCCAAGTACAAGATGCTGACTTCTTAGCATTAGCTATCAGTTAAGGAAGTTAATTCCCACTTGGTGGAATCATTTTATAGCCGATTGTTAGAGCATTACGTTATTAGCCAACTCAATGGAATTAAGTCCTCATCATTGCTTAAAAGGCTTTTCCGTTATTGTAATCTGATAAACGTAATTCAACTATACTAACTGCTTTGGTTATTTGCTAGTTTTTGTTGATGCAGCAGGGGGGTGGTTTGTTTAAGCTACAGGAAAAACCTGCAGGGCTAATCCTCCAGGAACAGCTTCAGTTCTACATATCCCCCATCCTTACATCACAGCTTTTTTTCAATTTTTCATACACAAGATATGACAAACAATTTTGCAACACCTATTTCAAGTTTTAAATTACCTTACTTTTACACATCAGCTGTGTTCCTGCTACTCAAATGGCATGTAGCTTCCTCAAACACAAGGTAAACCACAAAATGCACACAGTCATGAACTGAGCAGCTTATCCTCAAAATACTTCAGGTTTTAGGAGTGACCTAAATCAACAATACTGCCAAAACTGAGCAAGCTTCAGAACCACCAACCCTCCCATCAGTACTGTCTCTTAGGCAAATGATTAGTACAATGCCTTCTCTGTATTTATATTTTTACTACCAAAGCTGCAATCTGACCTTTTAAAAGCTTCTGATACTCGCTTTACAGGAGTAGTCGATAGATAGGTATCTCCTTATGTTTTACTCCAAAATTGTACGATTTTGCTTTACATTTTTTTCCAAAAACAAGCATTCTTATGGATGAGAGTCAACTCCCAACACTAGTAATTGTCCTAACACTTGTAAGCAAGGTTTTCCAGACACACTCAGTACAGTACTTCTCGGGGAAAGTCTATAGCAGTCACAAATCAGCTTCTCTCTGTAGACCCTTTCCTCACCATCCTGGCTTATGCTTCAAGCCAGTATTTCAACACAGTTTTCATCTATCAGCAATTGTTATGCTGAAAACTTGGTGCTAGCATAGCTCTGGTTTTAATGTTGCCTGCCAGAGCATGCCTCACTCAAAGCAGCCTGTCAAAGAAATTTATGCTCAACATTAACAAAGAGATATTGAAAAAGTAGTTGGTGTCAGTTTGTTTGTTTGTTTTTTTAATATGAGAACCAGCCCAGCAAGACAGATATAAATTATTACAAACTATAGTATATACTGCTATTTCCAAAACCCACTGAAATTCAAAATTCAGGAATTTTCCAGAGAACAGGTTTTGAAATTAATGGAATCATTGTATTTGATTAACCAGTCCATATCACATTTGGCACAGTCAATCCATGCCTCAATGAGCTTACCTCATTCTAGCACATGGAATTCCTGTGTGACAAAGGTCATTTATGGAGAAGACATTGGACTAATGTCCTGGTGTCTTTAGCTTGGAACAAGGCATTCACCAATGAAAGCAAAAGACAACAGAGACACAAGAAGAAAAGAAAAGCCTGAATTCAACTGGGTTGTTCAATTTAAGGTAAGTTGAGCTGTTGAATCAAATCCTCCCCCCACTGGAGCCTACTCTTAACAGCAAGAATTCCTAGCAGTTGAATGTGTTTTCTGCATTCCCTCCCATCAACCAACTCACACTAACCACCACCTTTCCCACTAGTGCAGAGCTACAGATGGAAAATGCAGTTTACCCTCAATTGTTCATCTCACACCAAACGCCTGAGCCGAGAAGCGTGGCTGCAGATGCCACCTCACTCTTCTCCTTCCACACAAAACCAAAGTACCTTTCTGTGTTTACTAGCTTGGACATCTGCCCACCTCCTGCTTCAGTCTTCTGCTTATCATCTGCTCTTCCATGCAACTATAAGCACTAATAAAAGCCTGAAACATCCTAAAGATCTTTTTGAGGAACCTCCGTCCATCTCCATCATTAGCTATTAGTGTAAAGGAGGCACGCTACAAGGAAACTCATTAGAAGGTTCTTCTAAGAAGGAGAGGGTAATCAATAAGGTAGTGGCAATCAGTTACTTCAGCACTTACAACAGGGAGAATCACAGGCAGGAAAGGAAAAGAGTATATCATACAGACAGCAAGCCAGAGTCCCTTCACATTTTTTCATTCAGGCCACTACCTGAATTTCAGATCAAAAGTGAGACATGGCTGACCTGTAACCAAATAAGCAAACTCATCTTAAAGCAGTCACCTTCAACATCACCAACTTAATATTTGTAACAAAGCAAAAAGTAACAAGCTCTTACAGCTAAGTCTTAAAATAAGCTAAGACATCAAATTCTTGATAACCTTTTCATCTATTACTGTAATTCCCTTAATACTAAGCATAAGCTGAAAACAGTAATTCAGAGTTGAGTATCAGCCCACTGGCTATATTTTTAATCATATTTACCTGTGTTTGAAAACAAGCATCTGACATTCTTCCATAGTAATTCTTATTGCTCTTAGGCAAAGGTTCAATAATTATTAGCCTACTTTTGTCATTCCTGAAAAAACACAAACAAAAATCCCAGTCAAGTCCTAATTAGTTATAGTAGCACAGGACTCTCCTGGTATCTTGACTTCCACACTTCACTTAGGTTGCTCAGAATCAATACAAATTCTTTCCACTGCACGGTTCCTAGGCCAAAGTCGAAATGTTTCCCTTCCTGCCCAGCCACAATAGCTTGCTCTTCATCCCTTTCCCAGAAACCTAATTAAATAATTCTCAGAACAACTGCTAAGAGAATGCAAGAAGATCCACCTCCTTTGCAATATTTATTATTGCAGTTATTATCATGCAACAGTTACAGCCAAATAAGCATCTCACAAAAGTCTAAAAAGTATCGTTTTGCTTAAAACCTTCTCCGAGCTACTAGGTCACAACTGATCTTAGACATGACTCAACAGCAGAGGAATTCTGCAGATCCACAAAACCTGATGAACTAAGCATTAGCTCCGAGCAGCAGCGAGCAGCAGAGTAAGATCTACCACTGCCTCTGGTCTGCATACAGATCCTGGTTTGTAAGCGCCATCATTTTCTAAAGAAGGTTCTAAAGGTGTCCAGCTTTGGTAAGGCTTTGTATGGTAAAGCCTGGTGAACTTCTGTAGGGTTACAGTTCTACAGAACTCCTCCTGTTCAATACTATGTCCTGTCCACCTTGCTCAGCTCACAAACAAACCAACCCCAGCCAGAGTTCCAGTTCTGAATGAAACTCTTCCACCAGAAACCACTTTTGTTTCTGTGGGCAAACAAAGGTCAGACCTACCGGCTTGCTAAATATTTCTAGGAAACAACATAGCACTTTGCAGATTTGTTTGTGAAGATAATCACCACAAGTGATTACAGGATCAAGCATTTGATCAGACTTAACATTTAATACACACTGTGTTTACCAACACTCAATTCTCCTGGACAGAGAGGAACAAAAAAGATTCTAAACAGCTAGTATTTCTTGCTAGGTAACTTGAAAAAAAGATTACCTTAAATAATCTGACAAATAATTAGTATTATCAGAGGCAGCCACCCATGGCTGCAGACCTCGAAGAAGAGCAGCACCCAGCCATACCTTCCCCTTTCCTCGCATCCCGTTTAAGTCAGGAGAAACCTTTACGCTTCAGCTCACGTCATTATGAAGATGATCTCATTCCAGAAGCTGCTTGACAGTTGCCCAAATATCCCCTCCCCAGTCCCCACACAGGCAGAAAAATACCTCTTTCAAGCAGGTATTTTTCTGTCACGCAAGATGAAGATTGTGAGCATTTTCTCCACTTCAAGGAAAACCAGCTGTACGTTTGTGGTTGGTTTGTTTTTTTTAAATAAAGCCTTTAGCACTCAGTCTACAGCTAGAGGTGAGGACTTGCAGTCATTACCCTCACAGCAAACAGTGCAGGTGTAACAAAAGCACCGCACCGACAGCCGGGTTAAGGTTGTTGCAAACAGAACAATTATCAGGACAATCAAAACTTAGAAACCACCGAGGAGCAAGGGAGACAAAAGCTCTTGTCTGCTTTAAACATCAAGACCAATCAGCTTATATAAGAAACTAACTCCAGCACCTGCGGCGACTGGAGACCTGAAGCATCAGACCACTTCAGCTGAGGCTTCAGACAGCCAAGTACATCGGGGGTGACACAATCGGGTGTCCGATCCACAGCGGTTCCCATTACCAAGGCCATACAGATACACACACCAGAGGAGACAGACGCCTGGACTTGTATCCCTGAGCTGTTCTTGACCTTTTACGGCGAGATGAAGCCTTGAATGCACAGCTGTTCATCCCCCGTGAACCCATATACTGCTGTCCCGTTCTGGAGACACCTCTTCTTCTCACCCTTTCCAATTACCCAGTTGCATATCAGCAGCTCCGTTCATTACATCAATCCCTTCCCTTTCACTGTCAGTCTGAAAGAACCCTCCAACACACACAAAGAAAACAATAAGTTGTACTCTAAAAGACACATAAAACCTGGGCTACTATCACAAAAATTAAACAACCCCTCCGCAAAGCTGTGAAGTTTTCTAACTGCAGTAATACAGGCAATAGTTGTTCTAGCCAGGTTACATAAAAAGCTAGCAGTGCCATAACCCAAGCTGAAATTGCTCAAAATTATTTTCAAGCACAAGCCAGTAGCAACCTGCCATCATAATTCTTCCCTGTTGTTCATGACAAATGAAAGCCCAATTTTTTGGGGGGCAAACAGAGCAAGTTATGGTGAACTGAAATAAGCTTTCAGTAAGGTGGTTCAACTTCCAGGACATATGCATTTGTACTGATTCTTACTATATCTTCATCTGGATGCCAACACTTCTGACACTCTGAACCCTTGTCCCACAGGATTACTACTTGTATTTAATTTACATTCAGGCATAGCTACATCGCTTGAAGTTTGCACAGCCTGGGCAGCTACTTGAAATGGAACAGAAACCTCAGTGCAAGTCAGTCAAGAATTCCTGAGCCTCAATCATGAGAGAATTAAATGCAAGGACTTCTGCATAACATGATAATTTTTATTTATTATTATTTTTAAACACATCTTCTAGAGAGTGCAAAGTCCCTTTACTTTCCATTTTAATAAGTATGTAGCTACTACTGGAATCTCAAGAACACATGTTCTAAAATTAGCATAAGCAGTTAACAGCATGCGTTTTTAAAAGGCCAGCACTCCCTAGCAGTAAGACAGAACATGTTTTCATTAAGCCTCACCTAGAGTTTAAGATCCAAGTCATCTGGGAGATAACTTGATAGAGATGAGCATTCTTTACTGAACTGCTCCAGAGCGGTACTAGTCTCTAACAATGCTCATACATAAAGACGCACAAAGTTTACTGACAAAGTTACTTCTTCACTGAGACTTTCATAGTACTGTTTGTCAAAGCAGCAGATGTGGTGTCCTACTCATACCTCCAAGCTATTTTGCCATTTCCAGAAGGTACTAAGCAAAGAAGTACTTAAAAGAGCTAGCAAATCTAAATTAACAACTTCTGCAAATCTCAGGCCCATCTTCAATCTTTCTAAAACCAGTACAGCCACACTGGCTATAAAAAAAAATAATTTACAATACTTAACTAATAACTACCTGGAAAAAAGTCAATAACAAATAGATTTGTCTCAGATGTCTATTACAAAGTTTGTGCTGTTTGGAATGTAAGAGAAAAATTCCTTCTGCTTGTGTACCCTGAATATACAATAGTAACACCTTAGTTTAGAAATCAGATTACCTTGTATGTGGCAATACACAGAACTTCACTCAAAACTTACGACTCTTCCACCATTGCAACATTTCTGCACTATGATGCTTTTAGAGTTTACTTAGAATTTTAGAATATCAACACGATAACCGCAAGTTTTAGGAAGGCCACAACCAGAACATCTAGATGGAAAAAGACTTCACAGAAATGCAACACGAGAATCAGTATTTGTAGCAGACATACCACAGCTAGCTATATCATTTATCCCCACTGAGTGCTTCTAGAAGAAAAAAGTATGTCAATACATGATCTGAACCTTGAATATTTAGAAAATAAAGTAAATGAAATTTCCAAGCATTCCTAGCTTCATTGCAAGTGGAACTGCAAAGAAGAGTCACCCTACCCACCTTGCTATGGACTATGCATTCTGCTCACAAGCACTTAGTTGCTAAGGCCCACGTTTCAGCAGAAGTCAGCACAAAGCCAGCCAATTCCATGTCCTAGATGATTATTATCTTTCACTTATTGCCTGCAGCTATAGTTACCTTTAAGCGATGCCCACTTTTACTGAAACTGCCACTTAAGCCAGGAAATTCACACCAACTGGGATTGTTTCCCTCCAACATTCCTCCCAGCACACAGAGCAATTCAACTGTCTTGTGCAGTACCATTGCTTTCATAACTGGATGTTTATTTCCCAGACAATATCACTCCATATATTTTCCTTCCTTTTACAAATTTATATTTGCAACAAATTCAAGTTACAGGCAGTCTAATTACTAATAAAAGAAAGGTTCACTGGCTATTAAAATTACAAGTATAATAATAATAACCCCAAACATGGGGTTTTATTCAGCAGCATTGAGAATCTTTCACTACAGCTGAGTAACTTGTGATACAAATTTAACTTCTATTGAAAACCTGAGAACATAAATCCTGTGTTATTCACTGAAATGCAAGATCACGTGTCTTAAAAGCTTCAGATTATGTTTTGAACAGGCTTTCTGCTCTAACTAGAATATCATCAGTTATCAGACTACCAAAACACTTAGGTATCAGGTTAGCTAGGAAAAAGGAACTATTATGACAACATGAGAAGGTTGATCTATGCTGGCCCATTTCCTGGCAAATGTTTCCATAGGAAGCGTATGTTGGCACAACTTTCCTTTCTGCAGCACTGCATGGTCCCTCCACCCTTGCCGGCTGAAGGCAGGAGTTATACAGCAGTCTGATGTCATAGTACCAACAGACAAGGGGATCAGAGGGACTGAGTGCAAGGCACCCCTCAAACCTACTTGGTATTCAGGCACTCATACACTTCGGGATAAACAAGCATATTCCAGAAAATGCCCATTGTCCAACACAAAACTGGAGTGTTTTGGCCAACAGTTGTTCCTATAAGTGCTGCAATTAGCTCACCATTGACAAATTACCACAGTCACCCATTAATTTAAACATTACTTATGTTATACCATACAAAGTAGTCAGCACTGAGCAGCATTAGCATAAGACAACAATGTGACTTCAGGAATGTGCTTCTCATTTCACTCAAGCCTAGGACATAGTACATTTTTACCAAGTTTTAGAAATCCTTCATTCTTCACTACAGCATGCGTCAAGCTTGCAACAATCGCCTCTGTCTTTTAAAGATGCCCCTTCCCAACTCACAAGTCCCTAACAAACAACTTGATCATCCTCCAAAAAACCCAACAGCTGCAGATAGTCAAGGTTTATCAAAAGATTAGAGTGATTATGGCTTAGAAGTACTGAAGACAAGACTTCCTTTCCATAGTATCTGCAGACATCAACAGATACTTAGGAAAGCCACAGACATTCAAGTTAGCAGTAATTGCAACTGTGCTCAGCTCAAAATTCTGAACATCTAGCCAGCATAAATAGACTGTGCTGTATCATCTTTCAGCACTTTTTGGTATGATAAATTTCTTCTTACTGAAAAAAAAATTGTGCTTAGCTGCATGACTTGCATGCAATACAGCTCTAACGGTACTTTAATTTGCACGCAAATGAAAAACAATCATAAGGACGATGCATAATAGCCTTTTGGCAAGACTAATTAAAACCTTAGACTGTTGATTATACAAGCAACTCACGTTCAACATCTTTATGATCAGCTGCAGATAAGAGGAACACGCATATAGCTCCCAGAGAAACAGGTTCAAGTTCGTTAGAGCCTGGAAGTTATTTTACATCTTACTGAACACTTTAGTTGCAACAGCTTCTGTGCAGCACACTGAGGCTTAAGGAAAACAAGGTTTAGGTGCAGGCCAGCAACCCACTGAACACCCCTCCGACACCCTAACAAGCTGTCCCAGACCTCGCAGCACAATCCCGCACCCATTCCTGCAACAGCTCCGAAGCTCATCCGAGCCTTAAGTGAGCTTATTCAGCTTGCTACCCTAGTAAAACGCTTATTTTTACACTGAGCTGGTTTCTGAAGGGTAGAACCTGTGAAAGGGAGCTGGGGGGGGGGAAAGGATCCTCCCTCTTTTAGCCACAGCAAACTACAGGCTAACCCACTCTTAAGCTATACTCTCAGATACAGTGAAGACCTACATGTGTTTTTAGCAAGTTTATACTCTGTTGCTCCGCTTTACCACAAGCCTTTCACATTCCCAGTATTATTTTCAGCTAAGTCTGAACTGGGAACCAAGAAGAACATCACCTCATTTTGAATTCAACTTGAATGGAAGTTGTAATTAATCTAAGGCACAAAGGAGCACAGAAATATAAACCTCAGATTACAAGCTTAGCTTGCCTGACTAACCTGAAGAGGCTTTACCCTGCAGAGTTTTTTTTAAAGAGAATTTTTAAAAAGCTTAATTTTTTTCCCCCCAAAAGACTCTCATCGTACTGCAGCAACTTTATTCATTATTAATCAGGCCTCATCTGCTCAATAAATCATTTCCATAAGATTAGCAGTCACCCACGTGTTACAACACGGCAGCAAATACTTTATCCTTTTCTGAACATAAAGCTTTTACCTCCTAAAGGGTAAACACAGAGCGTAAGTTAGGATGGTTTGGGGTTTTTTAATGCAAGTCAGTTTGGCCACTGGATGAAAAACATGTTATAGTAAACCATCTGGTTTGGGCTAATTTGTTTCACTGAACAGGATCAGAAGTAGAATTTGATTGTGAATATCAATTATTTCAATCTTACATCACAATTTGTCATTAGCAAGCTAATTTACATATTCTGTCTTACAAATACTCCGCTGTTACATTTCACTTGAATGCAACATAAATAAAAGCAACTTGATTTACTGTCACTGTTCTTTTCAGGAAATTAATACACTGCTTTTTATTTTTAAACACCTAAAAGTTAACTGCAAATTCACATGTTTCCTCACAAGTAGATGGAAGATGCAAATTAAACAAGTGCCATAGCCTACTTGTAGCTAAAAATCTTTGCTTTTAAATCAGATGCTCATTATGATACAGTATGTATGTCTAAATACAGAAGTCATTCTTAAAGTTACCACTCTCAGAGACCAGAAGCAGAACCAGGCTCAGCATCAAAGCCCTTCATAACGTCCAAGCAGATGACAGTGGTAATCCAGCAGCCTTCGGAATTCTCTCAAGTTTTGTCATTTTAGCTCACACCTCCCAGTCTCCCAAGCAGAGCTGCTGGTCTTTGAGTATTATGAAAATTTTGCCTCTCTATTCCCAAAAGCCAACAGCCTGCAACCACCTGAAAAGTTTGCTAGAGTAAAACCAAAGTACGCCAAGGCCAGCCATCACCTACGCTGCAATGGCCTGGTTGCCCTGCGTGGAAGCAAACACCAAGAACAAAAACTATTCTTTCAAGTTAGGAAACCACTCACTATCTCATACCTCAAGTGTATATAGCTATCTTGACCATTAAAATATTTTTTTACAGTTTCATAGGAATTACTTGCTTTCAAGTTGTTATGGTTAAAAAAAATAAATCCCACACTCTCCCTTCAAGTGATGATTTTGCATCTCGTATTTTTCATCAGCAAAGTTTGTTTGTCCACCTCTCCAAGGAGAAGATTAAACCTCATACAGTTTTCTCATACATAACTCCCATGTATTCAAATTCTGTTTGTTTTCCCTTACTTTTTTTTGTGCTCAAAACAACCACATTTGTATAGAAACTCTTAACAACTGCTTCTAGCTCCAGGACCACTAGCACTCACAGAATGGGCTTTCAAATCACTCTTACATGAGGGAGAGGTGCTTATGGAATAGCTTGGCCGCAGCATCCAACACAGAAAACCCACTGTGGATACCAACAAGTGAGCTACTATCACTAGTACAGAGTCAACATTTTCAAAACACTTACCGGACTATCTCCTGAGACTCAAATTTGACGTTCTGCTTTAAAAGACTGACTATAATTAGACAAAAGACTTAACTATTACTGGGTTTTATTTGAATCCGTACAGGATGGTACTACTACAACAATTTGGCAATACCAAATCCAAAGGACAGTTCAGAATCAGTGTTACCATGTTGCCATCCCTGCTGCTTCTTCAGAGCTTTATGGAAATTTAAATCACGTATCTTCAAGTCTAAGCCCAATGCACTCTGATTTTTAGCTTTTTAATACTTGAATGTTTCACCAAGTGCATGCTATACACACAGGTAAGAGTTTTTCTCCATGCAGACATGACCGTCAGGGGAGACCCATGGACCACCCTGAGAATGCAAGGGTGGGTGACAGAAGTCAACCCAACTAGACAGAGTCATGAGATAGAAGAGGGTTTTTCTGGCATCTGTAGTTTTCTCCACACACTATCCCCAGTGAAACCTGTATCTTAATCACTGTCTGGGGAATACGTTCCCCTGAGGTCAATAAATATCCTCTCTGCTGACACACCTAGCTATGAACAGTCTTTTTATCAACTGAAGTTAATGGAGGGAAACAAGAGACTTGATAACAGAAGGAATAGACACAGTTCATATTAATGTTACTGTTTTTTCAAAACAAAACTGTTCCAGATTTGCAGGCAAACACATTTCAAAATTCATCACATTTAAAACTATAATACTTTCTCTACATATTGGAGCCAGTTTCAGTCTAGTTAGCTTCAGCATTAGCAACACTGACAGCATGCAACATCAACGCGGACTAACCATCCTGCACTCGGTCCCTTACCCATTCCCACAATCCACACCGAGACCTCTCGTTAACATTTGCATCCCAAACTAGTTGTGTGCCAGCTCCAACATTCATACATGCCCACGGAGTCCCATTTACGACCAACACATAGACAATGACAAAGCAGTGGCTTTTCAAAGGCATTGCCTTCTCTAATGCATTACATTAGTAAATATAACAAAAATATACAAGATAGGAAGAACAGTTTTATACAGCTGTGTTCATACCTGTTTGTAGCAGGATGGGGTTTTTTGATTTTTTTTAATATATTACAGCCTCACTGATCTTGTTTGAAAAAGATCTAATGCAATTCATAACTGGATTTATCTGTATTTGATTTATCTAATGTGTCATCACTGAGCAGCTTTTATCAAATACCACCACTTACCTATTAAAAAAGATTCCCATCTGCTGAGTAGAAAAAATATTACAAAAGCTACACAAAACCAGCTGCAGAATGTCAGATAATACAGGAGACATGTATCAACATTGCACAGTAACAGAGATTCTTCCAACAGTACCTTTCACTGAAATTAAGGACTACCAGAGAACTTCTAAAATGTCTCACTTTAGTGTCACTTTCTTCCAAGAAAATTATATTTGTACTCAAGTTTCTACCAGGTAGCTGGCTCAGCCTGAATAAACCACCTTATTTACATACTAATTGGAAAAAAAAAAATCTCAAACACCACCAGTAGGCTACCTTGCTCTTTACAGATTCTGGCAAAATCAATTTTTCCCATTTATCTACGATTTTTTTAAAAGCTATTAGACTGGCCTAGTTAGCAGATCAAGGGACATATATGCGAGGTTTAATTTAATAGCACTTCATTACCTAACATCAAGTAATCCCTAAAGGGACATACTTGTACTTTTTAGGTCACTGAGGTAGTTTGCCTCTTGTTGAGAGCCCACGTTCAAGTTCCAGCCAAACACCAGTATTTAAATACATTTCTGTTCCTCTGAATTGACTGATTTCTCTCAGCTGCCTCCAGTCTCATTTCAGTGCTCACTTGCTGGCCCCCACAGCAAGTCTCAAATTAGAAAACTTTGTATTCATTGAAGTGCCTAAATCACCTGGGAATATTAAGTTCAAGGTAGACTGACATACGTTTGGTCAGGTACCCATCTGTCAGGAAGTTTAACACACGAAGGTATTTTGATTTCGCCGTAAGACACATTAACAGACAGACCTGCAGCTGCAGAAGAGGTTCTGCCCAGCTACCCCATCCACACAGGCAGCAGCCCGTACAACCCAAAACTGAACAATCAGCTACTCCTCACTTCACTTAAATAAGGAAGGACCTGTCTGAGAAGATAAAATCATGTCCTGATACTCCTGCATTCCATAATCTAACATCAAGGTTTCCCCCCATCAGCCCAGAAATACAAAAGCATTCCAGTTGATATCACAGTTGATTGGTTTGCCCCGTAAATAAAACACTTAATATACATTTCCTTTACCAGAGTCAGAGACTGCCAATGTACCTTACTATCAAGTGGCACATATGCAGAAACATGAATTCACATGGGACATCACACCTTTCTTTACCTAAAACTGCACAATTAAGTATCATACACATTCTACCCTTACCATACAGATAATGGTAATGATCCAGTTGAGGAAAGGAAAAAAAAACCCACATACTCTAGAAAAGTATTTTCTAGAGGTTGTTTAGACACCGTGAAGAACAACAGCGAGACTACCTTAAGGCACTGAAGTTTCCCTCAAACCCTGCAGTGACTAAAATGGACCAGCACTTAGATTAGGCACTTCCAAGCAAAACAAGAGCCCCCAATGATTTATGTTTGTATGCTGACCCATTTTGAAAAACATGTAATGCTCCATTTTAAAAGTTTTTTGTCAGAGAATTTGGAGAGGATTAGCAAGTGAACAATTGGTGCATGCCATTCACATCAACTACCACATCAATTAGCATCATAAATCAAACCAGCAACCCTCTAACTGAATTCACTCTATTATGCAGGAGGCAAGATGTTCCAGCAAGCAACATATTCCGGGAGAAGTACTGTCTTTTTCTAAGTCATGCAGGTCTCCTGACTTCAGCTAAAATGCTAGCTTTAAAATGCATTAAGCAGTTATCGAGGCAGACATCTGCTGCAAATATTTGTGTATCTAACCTGGCTAGCATGCTTACCCAGATGATTAAGATGCATCACTTAGAGGTTATGCACCTACATATGCAGCGCATCTTTTGCCTCAAGCAAGTTGTGCCCTTTCGGTCCCCTCCACCGTACTCAAATTTAATTTTTCAAGATAAGTCAATAGCAAGATCCTTCCATCCATAAACTAATGTATCGTTATACATTTAAATGCTATTATATGCCACAATCTCATAGCAGTGAAGTATTTTGAAGCTTCATTAATGCAGGTTAAAATTAGAATCTTATTTTGCATGAGAAAAGTAATGAATGGGACGAAATAGATGAGTTGCCACAGGGTACAGGAATAGTTTTCCACAGCTTGTTTCTATTCCTTCCTGCTTTCATTTACTCAACTCCAAGGGTGAACCTACGGATTCATGTTCAAGCAACAGAACTGCCACAGATAAGTGATAAACAACTACAGCAAAGTCCCACACGTGCTAAGGCTGCAGCTATAGATTTTCTTCACATTCAGAGCATACCAGTAGCATTATCAATTTTTACAATTCATACAAAGCAAAGCTGCTACCTGTTACCATCCTGTGCACAGGGGATCAGACGTCTTTCAGACGTGCCCACAGACGTCTTTCAATCCTGAACTCAAACAGAGTTTTCTAGGAGGAATGCATTTTGAAAGAAAACTACTCCTCAGCTTTATTCACAGCACCAAAAAAGAAAATAATCCTATTAAGACTTCAGGGTGTATTGAAAATACTAACAAGGCTTTACTATGAAAGCATTGTTATACTCTACTACATCATTGATTTTATGTTCATGAAAGCAAAGGAGCATTATTTTCCTTCACTGTCATTATTTATTAGTTTTGATAGCTGATGCTTGCACCCTTGGCAAAATACAACCAGTAACACCTTCTGGCCAGAAACAGAGATGATGCAGATAATAACAAAATTATTTCTGGCTGCCTTATCAGAATCCCCACTATCAAATGCCCATATCTAGTAAGATTTTTCCAAGCTATCATTCTAGTTTTAGTGCTAGACAGTGAAGTCATCCAAATAAGAGATATATAGCCCATCTTTCAAGAACATGATACTTGTTTTACAACATGCCTCCAAGAGTAGCTAGAATAGCAGATATGAAGCTGTATATGACAATTTAGTGATCCTGCACAGCTCCTACCTCTGACTTTTACCTATTTCTTATCAGGCCCAATTTGTCAGCTTCTTCCAACAGTATGTCACCTTTGCCTGAACATAAATGCCTACAAAGTCTACAGGTGATTGTGCTACCTGTTACCACCATAACAGTATACCATGACAGAAGTATCAGTTATTATTTCATCATCACATATCATGAAGCACTTGGTCACTAAAGCCTAACTCATACCTTTACATTAGGTTTACAAAAGAAGAGACAACAATATTCAAGCATAAGAATGCTCAAGGTCAGCTCAATTATTCCTTCACACTATTTGAACATTACTAAAGGCTTTAGCTTTTAAGAGACCTTTTGCAGCCTGCAGTCAGCTCAACATTTTGAAAGCCATACATGTAATTTAGTAGGGCAAGTTCACGACAAGAAAGGCAGTAGGTTCCTGCTGCTACAGTTGGCTTTCTGCTTCTCTCACTGTATTAGTCTGTCCGTGAACGTTATAACTCATATCAGGCTCCAATGAGAGCACAGGTGATACTACACTCAAATGCCACTACTTTCATGCATCGTTAGTGGGACATGACATCTGCTGTCCAATACAATGCCGTAGTTACCCTAAGAACTACTGCTCTGTGTACAAGTTGACTTTCCATAATGAAACACTTCATAAGAAATACAAAGTGCAAAGCAACTGCACACAGATAGGCAGCTGAAGTCTAAAATCAACTATGTCTTCCTGCTACACTCGCTTTCCACGTTTGTACAAATTCATATACCAGCCACCTCCTTATTTAAGGTCTGAGACACCTTTCTTGGGTTACTGACCAAGTGATGCAGAAAGCCCTCCTTTTGGTTCACAACTCATTTAACTCAGATACACGAGTGTTTGCAAAGTGAAGTGGTATACGTTTAAATGACTGCTGTCTGGGCAGCCAGAGTACCACGCTTTCAGCGTATTTCCTCTAGAGAACACAGTTGCTGTGATACCCAAAAGACAGGCTTCCTGGCTGCTCTCCTGAGCGTGGGAAGTTGTAGCAGTAAGATAATGGAAATCACACGTTCATACACTACTGTGTAGTGAGAATAAGTTACAGGATGCTACTAGCTTGCTGTGTCCTCCTCCTGGTTATGATACAGCAAAATATAGTTGCTAAGTATAGATACAGTGCTATAAATTAATTAAAAAATACTAACAGAAAGAATTGCATCTGCAGCTGTACTTTCACAGAAAATGTAAGTGCCTCCAAGTTCAAGTCAAAGCGGACTTTCCTACAGGTTTCAAGTTAAATTGTGTCAAGCATTGATTTGGTGTAGGCTATGAACAGTCCTTCAATCCCTTCAAAATGATACACAAAAAAAGGATGAAAAATTTGCATCTGAAGCTTCTCAAAAATACATACAAATACAAAGCAAAAGATTCAATTCCAGTATTCTTAAGAGTCTCTTTGATTGTCTGTATTTTTCTCAAGTACAGAAGGGGAAATTACCAACAATAGCTGTCTAATCATTAGGTTTACATTCATTATCCAACTATGTAAACAAATAAAGCTACTAAACAAAACACTGAAATTACACATCTCATACACACGAACGCTGTATTTTTAGTACTTGCTTCCTTAAGTGGTTAACTGTAGCTTACTTAGGAAAAGAAAAATGAAAAGCAAGCTATTCACTGGGTTAGCAATGCACAGTCATCTTAATACCCTTTCATCTGTACCATTATACAGGCTCCAAAAAGGATATTAGTCAGAATCCTGAAATGGCATTAATGAGGTTGAGTGTGCACATACTGATTAAGTAACACATCTGCTTCCATCCACTTAAAAAAAACCCAAAACATTAAATACTTCCAGAGGGCTTTGGAATTGCCAGCTGCCCACAACTCACTACCAACAAGGGAACCTGACAACCCCTCTGTTTCCACCTTGGAATTAGAAATTTAAACCAAACTTCCTAGGAAGTCATAGATCCCTGGTCCCCAAATATCTCTAAGCAAGGCGGCACTGTTACCTTATTTCTAACCTCGGTCACAAGATTCATGCAGTGTTTACAGCCTTATCACAATTACAACAGAACTACAAATTAATTGTAAACAACTTCATGATAAAAAGCTCTGCCCAGAAGACTAATAAGTAGTTGAAAGGTCTTTCCATGCAGACAGAATTGAAGTGTTCTTGGTTTTATAAAACCCTTTTAAAAGTTTAACCTCATCACTCAAAAAGCCATTCACTGCCTTGTACCCATAGGCTGGAGAGTTTGACTGCCGTTGAACTGTATCTTCTCACGGCATTTAAACCCTACATTTTCTAGGACAGCAACAAGGTGCGATACCAACCACTTAAAACCCCAAAACATACGAACATGAGAGTTGTTAGCAGAGTGTTAAGTATAATGTGATGAACAAATAAGTGAAATGCCCGATAACTAGTTCAAGAGATAATCCTTAGCCGGCTCTTTCGTTTTGACTCCTTTTGTTGGACTCTCACCAGGATAACAGTGCCTCTTGCCCTGTGAGGCCCAGAACTGACACAGTACTCCAGATGTGGCCTCACCAGTCCCAAGTAAGATTTTTTAAAAACAAAGTAAAAAAAAACAAAACAGTCCCCCAAAACACACCCCACCAAGGCCAGGCATGGGGAGAGGGATCCTGGCACCTGGACCAACCTGCTGTCCCACACAAGAACAGGCACAACTCATCACACCAGTGATCCCAACCTGAGTACCATCCCCAAACCAAACGCCTCTGAGTCTCCCGCTCTGAACCTCGCTATTCTGGATCTTTGCCCTTCAACCTCGGTTCTTCAGGCTCATGCCCAGGCAGTGTCCGTTCTGGGGCACCCACTCACCCTCACCATGGGGCTCCACACAGATCTCTTTCCATATAGATAGGACATCCATGAAATTATATTGATCCTGACAATACAGAATTCCCAGAAGTCTTTCAATCAAAAATTAGCAGCATCTCACAATTGGTCCACATCTGGCACTGTCTTCGCTCAATTATTTCATGGTATGAGGACAAGTCAGAAAACAAAAGAAAAATTCAGTATAGGTGACATGAAGTACAAACAGTGCTTAAGGCAGTCAAAGACACAAGCTAGTATTACAAAAGACAAATGTCTTATTCCTACAGAGGTTAGGATTATCAAAACTATTTAATACAACACTTTCTCTCTCAGAATAGGAAACTTTATCCACCGCAGATTACTAAGTAGTCATTTTAGAATTTTTCCACAAATGATGTAAAGCCATGTGTACGAAGGTCAGAAAGAATACCCTTAACAAAAACTAACAATCACAGAAACTGATGTTTGAAATGCACTGTCAGCAGAAGGTCACACAGCTGAGATGCAATCGAGTTCTCCATTTCGACTACTAAGATTTTTGGAGCTTATATTACCTTTTCTTCAAAGATTTGCCAAAAATACCAACATTGCCATTTACCTTCTTTACTGCTAACGACAAAACCAATTCCCAATTGCAATGCAGTAGAGAACCGAGTATTCCTAACATCTGCAGAGAAGTTGTTCATCTGCCCGGCACTATTCCCAATCTCCATCATTCTCCAAAAAAAGTGGGTTTTTTAATCTCACTTATAAATGACTCTAGTATGTTTGTGAGTGCATCCCTTAATGTTTGCAATTAATGAAATACATCCTACTCCCACATCAGTTTTCACCTGGTCACCCAAGATTCAAATCACTTTCTTCAGGTGTTAAAGTTAAGTCTAAGACTATGGATACCTCAAATGCCAGATAACACACCTTATTAGAAAACAAATCCCAGACTGGTTGGGGTTGGAAGGGACCTCCCAGCCCACCCAGTCCCCCCCCTGCCATGGGCAGGGACACCCTCCACTAGCCCAGGTTGCCCAAAGCCCCATCCAACCTGGCCTTGACCACTGCCAGGGAGCCAGGGGCAGCCACAGCTTCTCTGGGCACCCTGTGCCAGGGCCTCAGCACCCTCACCGGGAAGAATTTCTTCCTAATATCTTACCTAAATCTACCTTCCTTCAGTTTAAAGTCATTACCTCCTGTCCTGTCACTACATGCCCTTGTGAAGTCACAAGCACCTATGTCACCTTTCAGAAACCACAACTGCTATTTTGTACTTTGATAAGTACAATACAGAACATAAACACAGCAAACAGTGTTACACGGCCTGTTTCCTTTTCCCAAATGCTTGAGATCGGCCAAAGCAAATCAAATCATGGAATCACAGAACGGTTTGGGTTGGAAAGGTCCTTAAAGATCATCTAGTTCCAAGCCCCCTACCACAGGCAGGGAAATGTCCAATCTGCTGCATTGCTGAGTGCCCCCTCTTCTTAGGGAGCAAGACTCGTTTGCCAATTTAAATAGAAATAAAAACATTGATCTGTATACACAGCAGTATGAACTCTTGTTTCAGCATTACTGCATGCTGCTTTAAACTAATCCCCCAAAGCAAACGGTCGGAGAAGCCTGGCACACTTCCTGAAAAACCTAAAGCCTCATAACACATTTGTTCCAACAACATCAGTTGATCCACAGCATGCCTCCTTCTTTGCCTCAGGAAAAGAAGTTATCCTCAGAAGTTAATGGTTTAAGGCTTTCCTCTCAATTTGTAACTTTTATGCACTCACTCAAAAGCATCTGATGTTTAATCATGCAGCTTTTGCTGAGAATAGCAACAAAGCATATAACTTAAAGCCCGAAAGCACAATCACTTCAACCTGGAGTAAGACATTCCAGTAACCTAAGACACAATTATCCAACCAAACGTTTTGTTCACCACGCAAGTAAGACATTCAGATTTTCATGGTGACCCCTATAATGAAGCCTGTTTCCTTCCACATTAAAAAGAAATGTCTCTCCATTTGGATACTCCCCACCAAAACTACCAATTATGTACTGCGTTTCATCAATTTGTCCGCACTGAAGGTCTACAGACGGTGAGGTAGAATCACAGCAGGAAATGTTACCTTTTAGCTAGGTTCACAGAATCATAGAATGGTTTGGGTTGGAACGGACCTCAAAGTTCATCTAGTTCCAACCCCCTGCTACGGGCAGGGACACCCTCCACTAAGTTAACGCATCACTCGGTACACAGTCATAGAAAAAAGCGTTAAGAGGCTTGTTCCAAACACATTGCGCTGGCTCTCGCAGGCAACGATCATTGCCCAAGTCAATGCTTATTGCATATATGCAAACTCATAATTTACCTAGATGCACTTATGCACTAGATATAATGTGTTCTGATTCCCTACATTTATTTAATCCCCCAGAACAACAACAAAGTACATTCTCAGCCTGCTCTATTGCCCTCTCTCCCACAAATCTGAAACAGGAGGCCAAAAGTAGCTTTGGTTTATGAGCTGAGATGTCATAACCAGCCTCCAAACCCACTTTTAAACCTTTTGGCTTCCAAGCAAACAAATATTAATTATATCTTGGTATGTTTGCAGAATCAGTTTTATCACTGCAAATCATATAGTTTGATCCACAGTTCAAGAAGCCACAACAACAAGAGCTTGAATAGGGGGACTGCTATTACTGCTTAAAGATGCAATTGTCTTATGTAGTACTTGGTTTTTCAGCTTTGTTCATTTAGGCGTAAATATCTGAACTACACTATCATTCTTTTGATTTATTTAAATAACACAATGCACATCCCAACTCCTCTCCCCAAGAGCTTGACTTAATTATTTACTTGCATGGAGATTTCCAGATGCTGGATCTCCTAAGTCTGTTTCAAGAAAATAGCTAAGTAAAAGGAGCGACTCGTATTCAAACAGTTTTCAGAGTGACTACAATCGTTTCCAAGTTGCAGCTTGATATAATTCTTTGCCAAGTCTTGTAGTACAATCAGTTGTTGCTCCTTGTCATGAGCTATTTGTACACCTGCAGGAAGGCTCACGTTATTAAGAGGCTACTATACAGTAGTGATTCACCCTCATCTTATCACTAAGCTGGCAAGTTAAAGTCCCGTATTTTTGACTAATGATGCTACTCCTTCTGTAACAGGAAGCCAAAGAAGGCTGAGCTTTCACATGCCTGCCATTTTTCTGTCATCAAGTAGGAGAAAACAGGTACTTTAAGCAGGAAAAACAGCTGTAGTCTCTCATATTTCACAACAGAAAACAGTACATTCATTTCTAAACTCATTTGTCTCAGACTTCAGTACCAACAGAAGTGTTAAGATATTATTGTTACCTCAACTCCCAAATTGAGTATAACTTCTCCTGTAAGATGCATTACAGCAATGCTCCTATAGCATTGCCCCCAACATACTTGATACCACCAGCATTTAAAGAGTTGGAAAGTTAGAGGGCTCCAAGAAAAGAACGGCCACAAGTCGTAACACCAAAGTGGAGTCCCACATCAGTTAATAACAGATGCCTCTAATGCACATACGTGTCAAGAGTTTTACATCCACCCTAAATTATTTTCAAGAAATAGTACTTTTAAAAGTGGCTGAAGAAAAAAATAAAGCAAAGCTTATACCTTCTACAATTTCTCCCACTCCCACAGTGCATCAGGATCTTTGCACTGCCCTCAACAAGTAATTTCCAAGTGTACAAATCTATTTTCTCTAAAACTCAGATCATATCTAAAGTCCTAGGATTGAAGAGAAACACTTCATAATCATAATTTCAAAACTCAAACTAGCATTCACAACACTTTTAAAACCCCTTTTTCTTTCCTTAAGAGAAAAATTAGCATAGAAGTCACAAGATACACTGGAACACAGCGATTCATGTCTGGTATAGCACCCATAAGAATAAAAGCAACAACCTCTCCTTAGATAAAAAAATAAAATCAGATTTCCTATTCATTTAGAGAGGGGAAATAAAAGAAAAAGCACAGACCACATGGAAGATCTTCAGATTACTCACAAGGCACACTTGAGCCTCATCACTAAGGTTTTGCTTTACTAGTAGATGATTGAAGACCTTCCCCACCCTCCCCAGTTAGGAAAAATCTGCTCAAGCCCCATAGTGAAGCAGAATCCATTTTGATGGGCTTGCCACTGTGTGAAAGGATAGCAAACGATTTCAGGTGCTCCATGCCTTCTCCATTACTATCTGTTAATAATAAGTATACTAGCAAAAGTGGGTTTTGCAACTATTAGCCAACGTGACCTTGACATTCTTAAACTGGTTTAAAATCCCTTCATGAAAGGATTAGAAATTAAATTTTCAGATTGCTTCACTGTCTTTCCTCCGTTTTACATCATTCTTAGTTTTATAACCTATAAAGCTAATCTCAGTCTGGATGATAGCAACTGGAATGGACATATTCAGCTATCACCTACCCTAAATATCTACATGCACACCATAGGACCATCGTACCTTGAAACCCCAAGACATTCCAACAATTTAAAGACTGCTGAGGTCAATTCCTATTTTCTTCTTCCCATTTCTTAGCACACAACATACTTGATGTAAGAACTGTTCAATACTGACCAAGCATTCAATACTGAATCAAGTACTGGTGGAACCAAGCTCGGGAACTACGGAACACATAAAGACAGTTTTTACCGCAGTTAACAGTCTAAATGACAGGATCTAAAATTGACTACTCTGTATGAATTTCATACTAAGAAAATAGAAGGGCAGTGTATGCTTTTAAGCTGTTGACTTTGCAACTCTGTGAAATGCAGGAACCTGAAAGGAAAAACTAATGCACTAATGTCTCACAGAACTGTTTCACCAAGTATCACATCTAGAATAATATGAGGAAATAAATCTTTGTAAAAAAACAAAACAGAAAACCAACATGTCAATTTAGGACCCAATTTAGGAATGTTTAGTGGTTGCTCTCTTAGGATTAGATATAACTCACGTAGTTGAATCTAAAGAACTGCTGCTGCCAAAAGGCTAGTTTTAATTCCAAATTATTTCAATAGTCATTGATCCAGCAAGCGTGTCCAGACGCTTCTGTAATAGAACTCAATGCCTAAAAAGAGCAAGCTTATATGGCAAATAAAGCGTAAAGCATTGGGAAGACAGTGCCACTCTATACTGAAAAGAAAATTCTGAGAATAAGTAATAGTTTCTTTACCGCGCTAAAATAAGTCAGCTTTAGATTCCAATTGTCTTCTCCAGATCTGCCAGAGCTCTCTTGAGCAGGAAAGTATTATTTGAACTGTTCAAGGAGCACACGCCGGCTGGCGTTACGGTTTAAAGCAGCCTGAACTAATGAGACTATATTCTTTTCTTTAAGAGGTACAGTTCTCCTTCTGCTCGAAGGAACTATTGCAGCAAAAAGTTACTTAGCATCTTCTCATGCCAACCACACCACGATTCCTCCCTGTCAGTGAAAAAGCTGAGTACCTCAAACTCAAGAGGTTTTGCGATATTTAGAGAGTACCATTATAACACTAAACTCTCTGCAGCTCAATAAAAACTTCTAGGACTGCAACAGCAGCAAAATAAATGACTGTTTCTAAGTTCTTCCTACATGCAATATGGCATTACCACATTGGCTTAAAAGCTGGTATCACTGAGAAGTAGTTAGATAAAGGAGGTTGACCAAAAATACAACCTGGTGGAGTTGTAAGCTGAAGAAGTGAGTCACCTTTTTTTAAAATATTTGCAATTTTTAATATTAAGAGCTAGTTGAAGAGCCCTCAGAACAGAAACGACTTAAAATATACTTTTTTTTCTGGATAAATCTTTCCCATGAATCAGATCTACTGGTTTCATGACTCAGTCTCCAATCTAAGTTAGACAGCAAGCCGTCTACGAAAATTTTACTCATCAGCGCTGCTTTTGAAACACATTGGCAGGCTGCTATTTTGGTTTTAAAATCTTCATGATTGACAAATGAACTAAGCTACAGTTAGGCAACACAAATCGTTAATATATAGAAAGACTAACATAAGTCACATGCCACGACGATAACTACATGCAGCACTTCACATCCTCCTCCCACTTCAACGCAAACTTGGCTGCATCACCGTATCCCAAGCATCTGATTCAAGAAACATATTTATGCTATATAAACATGTATTAATTACCACTAAAAAAATAAAAATAATGTTCTGCTGAAGGCATCTTCTATCCCGCAGAAATCCAAACACCAGTAGCACTGAGAAATAAAGAACGGTGCCTGTGCCGTATCCTTCCCACAATATGTATTAGTAAGTTTTCATCTCTTCAGTGAAAGAGCAGAGCAAAGGGAAAGGACTCCCAGGAGGGGACAACCCAGACTCCGAGAAGCCAACAACCACATGCCATAATTTCAATAAAGTCAAAAATACAACAGAGAATACGCGCAAAACTCTACCACATCCTTAGTCCCCAGCTAAGTCTCTGCAGCCGACTGTGTTGTTTAATAAGTGACAGGCACTGCCAGTCCCAGTGACTTGCTGTACAAGACACTAACGGGGGGTTTTTTTTGCTCACCCCCCTCAAATGTTAACAGTATTAAACATTATGTCTGTCTGTTCAAGCCGCAGTGCTTAAGAGTCATACGAATAATGCAGTCTTTCAAGTCACAATCTCAATAGCAGCTTTTCCAGCAGGACTTTTATTTTATTACATATAATTTAAGGACAAGATAGGCCAACAAAACAAGATGGTTTTAAGCAGCTCTATTTCAGCTGCTGTACATCATACTCTGCTAGCTCGAATCCCTTCCAAAATAGTGGCAGACCATTTCAATTGCAAAAGCACACAACACAAAGCTCAGTAAGTTATTATGCAAAATAACTCAAAAATTGCTTCTGAAAATACACATTCCCAGCCAACACCATTTGCTCTTTTTAACTCCCGTGACAGTTCAGAAAAATATCCGCAGACTTCCCAATACTGACAATTTTTTCCTTATTTTGCACATCCTAAGCAGTTCAAGAGTCTCTGCAGTGCTCCTCCGGGGCTAGACGCATATAAATCTAAGCTTAGAAGACTGTTATCTCCATCTTGCCTTCAAACCTGTTTTTACACTGCTGCACAGACAGACCACCTCTCTGCAACCCAGCTGCACACCTTGTTTACAACACCACTAACCGGAACCTTCAACGTCTCCATCACAAACTGCACGGAGCAACCCAAGGAGGGAAAACAGAATAATAAATAAATAAAATACCTCATTTTCTCCAACCGTTCCGCAGGCAAAGCGAGCACCATCCTTCCCACCTTAACCCAGTCCGAACAGGACCGCTGCTCCACCTGCACGCCAGCACCAAGCCAAGTAGCAAAACAACTTCTCTCCGCAGCGCCCGGTGCCCCTTTCCGCCCGCGCTCTCAACTCGGTCACCTCAAACCCGCACCGAGCGCCTGCCTCGGGCGTTCGGTACAGGGGCACACCGGCACACCCCCCTCCCAAAAAAAAACCAAAACGCGTGCCACGGCGGGGGGAGGAAGGGGAGGGAGCCAGGAGGGCGCTGG
>VXBL01005647.1:244515-310792 GCA_013400195.1 Aramus guarauna | reverse complement strand
TCACGCTCACGCAGGCCACGCCCCCGGTTACGTCACCGCGCAGGCCGCTGGCCACGCCCCGCACACCGCCCTCTCTCCCGCGCTGTGCCCGGCCGCGTGGCACGCTGGGAAATGTAGTGCGGGGCGGGGGGGGTCGCTGAGGTAGCGCCGAGGGTCGCGCTACCTCCGCAGCGTGATGGCGGCGGGCCCGGCCGCTCCGCCGCCTCCCCTCAGGGCCACCGTGCCCTCAGCCGACTCTGTGAGACGAGGCGCTTGCCCGGCCGGTGTCTCCGTGAGCCCAGCAGCCGCTCGCCCCGCAGGGAAGTGGAGGAAGACCCCCGGTGCGGGGGGCAGGCCGCGGCGCGGGCCGGCCGGTGCCCTCAGGGCCTGGCGGGGCTGCTGGCGAGGCCCCTCACCGTGAGTCCGGGCACGACCCCGTGGTCCTCTCCACACCGCTGAGAGGTCTGTGCCGGCGTCCTGGGAAGGATCAGATGAAGAGGTTTGTGCATAAAGTGCTCTATCCAAACTACTTACAACGGCAGCGGTTGTAAGGGCTGTGCCAGGGCTCACGAGGCACTCAGCCGTGCGAGTCTTACAGCTGCGTTACGTCGTACATCACTGAGCGTGTAAAACACCGCCGCCGTGCCCTGAAAGCTTTGTCACGACCAAAGACGCGGCAGTGTTGGAAACAGCGGCGTTCTCCACCAAAAAGCCTGGAATAGTCAGGAATATCTCATTAACTCTAGATAAATTATGCCGTAATAAAGCGTTGCTGTCATTAGCGCAAACAAATGTTATTAACAATATCATTTGCAAGCCAGCTATATGCAGAGTTAGGTGTTCACCTTGATGAATCCTTTTTTTAGGATCGATATTTTATGGATTTAAACTCCAAGCTGTAAAACATGGAGCAAACTTTAATACAGAAGCCAATTCATCATGAGGACACCTTGGTAAAGGAATAGCCTAAGGTTTTTGAAAAAATAGTGCACATTTATCAAATTCATTGATCTATATTTTAAAAAACAAACAAACAAACCACAACCCAAAACTGCTTTGTTTGGGTTTGTTTATTCTTTAGGTCTGGTCTGGGAATGTAAGTGGTGCATATCGTGTGATCTCCAGGGTGGAAATAGCTGTTCCTCTACTGTAACTGAATTCTTAAGCTAAACGGCTTACGAGAAAAAAAGCTTGGTAAGCTTGGCAGCGAGAGGAAGAATGGGAGTATCATAAAAAACTGCGCTGAATTGCATCGTGAGCACTAGCACCTAGTGTCACAGCAGGCATTTGTTCTCTGGCTTATCTACTGATGCTTTGTTGCAGGTCTTCCTTGTAAACCCACGGTGACCTGACAGCTGAATGAAGGCTGACGGGAGATCCTTCAATTAATGGATGTGGTGCTGCTTCTATCAGTCGCCTCTAAACGAATTCTGTCACATAATACATGAGCTATTATGCCTGAGGTAAGCAGTTGCTACCAATTTATGCCACGTGCATAATATCTGATATTTCAGTAGTAACACTTGGGCATTAAGCCTCTTGATGTGATGACTCGCGCCAAAAAACAAGCTATAGTGGTGACAAAGGAAGCTGCGATATGAAATTGAGGTTTTGGATGCTCCTGAATGTGTTTTTTGAAGAACAGTTATACCTAGTTAACAGCAAACAGCCGTCACCTTCACGTGAATATGAAATGAACTGTCTTTATCTCTGCAATAAGTAAAGAGGACAGGGATGGGGCTGAGGGACCTCTGGAGCCCGACCTCCCTGCCTGGGTCAGCGCCTGTGAATTGTACCACAAATACTTTCCGAGGATGTTATCTGCAGACGGGGACACAGTGGGGACACAGCAGTGGGGAGGGAGGACACGACATGGCAGCTTGTCGCAACATCCCCGGGGTGTCAGCGGTGTGGAGTGGTCTCAGTGGTGACTTCCCCTGTCCCCTTGCAGGTGGGGAAGCTGCAGCCAGTACAAGTGAGCTGATTGTTTCAGTTACCAAAGGGAGCTTATTTTTCCCTAGATAATCACTTACTGCAGATTTTTCCATTTCGATTCTCAGATAGGGAAGTCTTTAATTCCAGTTGAGGGACTAAAGCTTTCTCAGTGCTGGTTGCCAGTCTACTGCAAGAGTTATCTTTGCTCATTTGAACAGTGGAGGGGGAGAAGGCAAATATGGTCATAGACACCTGTGTCCTCTTCCCTCTTCCTTCTCAACAGAAATTGGTATAATTTTGTATTAGCTTTCTTGTTTTT
Organism: Aramus guarauna; assembly: GCA_013400195.1. Taxonomy (NCBI): domain Eukaryota; kingdom Metazoa; phylum Chordata; class Aves; order Gruiformes; family Aramidae; genus Aramus; species Aramus guarauna. The sequence goes on along the minus strand of VXBL01005647.1, from coordinate 308,559 downwards.
ATTTTCTAATCCTAGCAGAAAACTCTTGAGTGGACAAAAAAAATTGCAGGAAGAATACAGTCCCTGTTTCCAATAGTGCGTGCCACTCAGGGTATTAATAAAGGTAAAAACTTGTGAAACGTAAGAGGATTTTTGCTTTTGTTTACCTTAAACTGTTTGAATAAGCTAATGGCATGTAGAAAGCTAGTAAATGAAAGCTTTTTCTCCCTCTGTTCTGATCTCAAGCAGAAGCATTACCTCACATTATTTATCTTTCCAGAAAATGCCAAAATGAGCAGCAGAGCAAAGAGTTGGGCAATAGCCTCTGTTGCATGTGGGGCTGATTGTTTCCGCTGCTGCTGTACGCTTTGTATTCTTCCAGCTCTAAAATTCATGGCAGGCTAAGATGTGGAAAACAACTCCCAGAGTAGTCTCAACTGTAAATAAATGCAACTACTACACACAAATAATTGGAGCATTAGAACCCTGCATTGATATAAAGGTTTTCTGTAGTACTCTGATCCACAGACCTTCTGTGAAGCTTTGCTACCCTGGTTTTTTACTACATAATAGCTTGCGTATAGCTTTGTAAAATTGAAGCAAAATATAAGCTACTGTTGCAGCTTATGTAGATTTCTCATGTAAGCAGGCTGTAACAATAAGTAGTATTTTCCTGGGCTTGCAGCTGAAATTAGCCTGAAATGCTGCCTGTGATGCAGGATACATCTCTTCGTTCTTAAACTCTGTTCTAGAGCCTGGCATCTGAAGTGTTCCATCGTTCTTTAATGTGAATTAGCAAAGAGAATGATTTTGGCAGCAATGCTGAGAGCATTAACAAATCTAGATTTGTTTTTCTTTGGTCAGGGAGACGGCTAACTTGGACACTTCACAGCTTTTCTGGGTCTGCTTTTGTCAAAGGCGAGATGACCACTGGAATTGGTGCTCATCTCTGAGCATCACCTCTGGGGAGGTCATGAGACTCTGATGATTTTTGCAAGTATAGAAGGGCTGATGGGCTTTAAGTAAAGCTTACGGAGTGATCCTGGCCCCAGTGTAGGTTAGCTTTCTGTTACTGGTTTTCCTTTCTGAGGGTGAAAGCTTTCCAAGGGGGAAGCTTCCCCCTGCGCTGCGCTCCGGTGCAGTTGGTTCTGTGCTTAGGTCTATAACAAACTTCCATCTGTGCCGGCCTTCTACTCCTCCTCCCCATCTGGCAAACCCACTCATTGCCGTGACTACAGAAAGCTAAATCGGGTGGTTTCGTTCTGATTTTGGTACCTTATTCCTTGAAGGTATTCGGTACCTGGAAAGCAGCATTGAAGCAACATCTGAAACAGCTCTGGCTCCTATCAGATGCCTGTTTATCCACTTCATGCTATTCCCTGTCTGTCCACCATGGCCTAACGCTACAGAAAGTCTAGGAAAGAATTTTGAGGATATGCAATTGATGAACTTGGACTTAAGGCATATGGACGATGAAATTTTGCCTTTGGAACTGAGCCCAAATGTGTCAGTAAAAACGAGCAGCAGAGTTTGACCTTAATGGAAGTATGATTGTAGAAAAGTTCCACAGAGAAGTTGCAGGTGGGTTCACAATCTATTAAGCTGATGTTTAAATACAGATCTTAGAAATTATGAACTCCCATGGAATTTCATTCCATTTCAAACACTCACTGTTACCTTCCTCTAATGCTTTGTTACAATATGGCAGGGCATGCTTTCCTGACTGCTGAAATGGGAGTTAGGCAGGACAAGCTTTTAGTTACTAAACCAGTAGATGAAATGTTGACTGGGGGGCGGGAGGGGGGAACAAAAAACAACCAACCAAAAAAACCCCAAACAAACAAACAAACAGAGTTGAAGCATCCTATCCCAATCTGACAGGATCTAATATAAACACACTCAAGTATCACAGATGATAGCTAGACACAGAGGCTCATTTGCAGACCTAGCAGAAAGGGGATTAACTGAGAAAACTGAGAACATGAGGACTCCTGGGCCATCCAAGAGAAGTTATAAGAGAAATCTAGCTGATAGTTGTAAGCAACATCTCACTTAACTCGGACTGTTTCAGCGTCTGTTCATGATCTTAAACCCCGACTGTCCATGTGATTATTGTTGGTATGAGCAGCGTTTTGTTTAATATGCAGGGTGTGTCTGGAAAAATACAGGAGATGGAGTGTTAGAGATGCATATTTGTGCCTACTGATACCGACATTGCCGTAAAGACTGAAATCAAACCCATATGGAAAACACATATGGAAACATCAAGTTTTCCTGAATTATCTTTGTCATATTCTGCAGTGAAATGTCAGTATGAAAACTTAAATAGGTTAAGCTTCCTCTGGTAATAAATTGGGATGAAATTCTGTTATTTTACTGGTTAAAGATTTGGGTCAGTCAGTTACTATTACAGAGTGATTAGATTGCTCAAGAGGCTTTGAAACAAATGTAACTAATGAATTAACCTCATTCACAGAGTGTGAAATCTGTTCTAGGAGAAATGCCAGCTAGTTCAAACAATACTAATTATGGAGTAGCAACAACAAGCGGTTGTCGAAGCTGTAGCTCATTCCTCAGCGTTCCTGTCAGAACTGGGAAAATGTAGTTCTGTACCAAATCTGCTTGAAAAAAGGTGGGATGGCAAAAGCAACCTGCATTTCTGAAGGTGGGAGCATAAATCGAATCCTTTGCAAGGTCAAATAATCCTACTTTAAGGGTCTTCTACTCAGAAGTGAACTACATGCTAGCATTCTGCTGCAGAGCAATGAACTAGCAATAACTGTATGTGTTCACCAGATGGGGAAAGGCATCCTAGAGTCACCTCTCGATTCCAGCCCCAGGGACTTGGAATTTCACTAACCTGAAATTTTCTGACATGTTGAAATGAACCGTCACTTAATCTGCTCAGGTTTCAGCTCCTTGATAATCTAAGTTTCACTGTAAAACCATTTACAGTATTTACAGATTTACAGAATTATTATCTACTTTAAACCAAAGAAATTGTTCGGATCTGGAGTTGTGCCGTAGCTTTGCTCGGGCTGATAGTGGTCTGTGCTCTAGTTTCAAAGCTGGGACTTAAAATGTTTGCAGTGAAAATAAATGGCTTCTTCAGATGAAGAAAGAAATATGGTTTTAAGTGCTGAGTTCCACCCATGCTACCCAAAGCTTAGACAGCTTCATTTCAGCAAAGACTTGAATCATATGCAGTAAAAAAACTTGTTCAATTGCAAGTTATGTGATATGGGTACCCCGAGTCAGGGCTCAGCTAACATCCTGAATTTTATACCAGGGTGAATCCAGTGACAGCTTCATATGCCGGTTCTGAGATACTCAGCACTTCATTGAGCTCTTATCATGGCTAAATATGATTACACTGAAAGTTTCTCTAAGCTTGTTGCTGTGGTCACTTTATTGACGGAGAATCAATATTTGATTCGCCACATAATTCCATGTTAAGCTCAGATCTCACTTGAGCTGTGGTATGCTGACAGGGCTTTAAATGTTAGGCAAAGTTGTAGGTTCATTTGTTACCTTTGAACTTGCAGACACGTGCTATTGATTCCATGCAGAAAAAACACAGGAGAGGTCACTCTGGATTAGTTCAAACTAATCTTTTAGAACAACTACCTTAATGTTGAATAACATCGTGTATGTATAATGCTATAACATCCAGTGATAAGAAATGAAGAAACAAGATGAGAAATCGATACAGTAAAGTCAAAACAACTAGGTCTGGTAAAATTGAGACCTGGACACTATGCTACAAGGACCTGTAGGTGACTGTCAAGGAAGATGACGATCCCAGGACCGTCACAGTGAGATGTACCTGTTGCTGAAGATAGTAAGCATGCTCCATTACTGAAGGTCTGCAGAGCAATATGGATCTTCCTGGTGTGAGAGAGGTAGTGATCTACCCTTGTTCTTCCCTGTCTCCCTCCAGAAAAGGAAGGTAGCAAAGGAGTCTTCACAGACTTTGTGCTGCCACAAATATTCCCTTTGGTCTGTAGGCAAGACAGAAATCAGAACCACGAGTCCCTTGCTGGTGAAGATCCCATGTGACTTATTTTAAGAGCATGTCATTGTACAGGTGGCTAACCCAGCATCCTCTGATGTGGATCCAAGGTGACAGATTGCACAGTTTAAATAGCAACTTGAAATATACAGCTGCAGAACATATGTATCTCAACATCTGTCTAGTGAGAAAGCAAAACATTTTCTTTGGTGTTATGAGGAGGAGTGTGAGCCATTACTAATCAGTGAAGGGAAGCAAAAGAGCATGAAAACAAAGCTGAGGATGGCAGTCAGGGCTGGTCACGGTACTTCTCTACATTTCAGATGAGAAATCTTGCTCTTGTTGCCCTTGACACTTGTGTGTGTGCCTTGTCAGGGAAAGTGCTGCCTGTGAATACTAACACCAGAAAAACAGCCAGCAGGAGACTGTAGCTGGAGAAGGGAGTAGCAGGCACTCAACTGTAGCTGTGCAACAGGCTGCCTGGCCACGAAGAGGCGTGCTGTCAGGCAACACCACGTTCTGTGGGAAGACATGGTGGGTGTGTAGAATCGTTCGCTTTAATGTTTGTGCTGTCAGAACAGCTGTGGACTCACAGCAGGAACATCTGGAGTACAGCCCTGCCGCTTGTTAAAAACGGGTCTGGTCGTGTACCAAAGACAGTAGTTCCACCGATGGTGTTTGTTTGTGTATGTAGTTGACATCAGCGTGACTTGAAATTGTCTTTCTTCAGAACTTGCCCATCAAAATTAGTGATATTTACCTGGTGCAGTAAGTCCAGCCCTTCAGCTTTCCCACATGAGAAATTCCCCCATGGGATGACTTGCCTGCTGTAAGCACAGTCGGCCCCTTGTCCCCAGTGGACAGTATTATTCCTGAACACCACACCATGTCAGAAAAGGGTCCCCAAAGGGCTGTCATCTAGGACATGGTTGCCACAGAAGCTGGTGGGATTTGCTGTGTGTCTGTGTTAGTTCTTTGAGCTGCTTAACAGCTCACTTGATAACAACTCACATTTTTGCAGCTCAAGGAGTTTCATGTCAGAGACAGGGCTCCCATGGCCTGCTTGTGCTGCAGTGCGGTCTGTGGAGAGTTCCCGGGAAGAATTCCCTGGATAGGGACTGGTACTCACTGCTTGTATGCATCACCTTGTATGCCCCCTTTCTGTGGCTTTAGCTTCCTCATAAAAATGTAATAAAATCCCATGGGCTATTTGTCTAGAGACAAGGAAGGGCTCCTGGCACATTTCCACCGTCACATTCTGCTTATGGTCTGACCAGGTTTGTCTGACCTAGTTCTGTTTCTGTTCATAAACTGGGCTTAATGGTGAAGTCTTGGAAATGTTCCCAGCTGCTAAAGCCAGGCTATTCCCTCTGCAGTAATTAATTCCAGTTCAAAAGCCCTTCACCAGCTATGTATCATAACATTAACATAAAAACCATGTTCTCTGTGATTCTAAGCTTTGAACAAGCTTCTTATGGTGGCGAGACTTATATTCAATATCACAAGGGCACCATGGGACCCTGCTCATCACTTGCTTGCTGCTAAGTACATACCGAACTGGAAAATCTCTTTTCCTGTGTACCCATTACAGAACTGTTATCACGAAATAAAATGAAGCTTTGGATTGTTTTTACTAAGCTGGGTGTGATTTTTCATTCCAGTGTAACTTTCCATCATTTGCAAAAAAAGAATTTGGGAACAAGTATAATAAATTGAAACTTGATACACAATAATAATTTTAATTCCATGAGGCTTCTGGGGAGTGCTCAACAATTATTACAGACAAGGAGAATCATTAGCACTAACCATCTAGCAAAGAGGCATCTTTATGAGGAAGCTACAGCTTCTGCTGGTAGGAAGGCAAATAATACAGTTGACCTTGCTAGCATGCTTAGGAGGGGAAAGAATATGATGTGCTTGGGTTGTATGCGTGTTAAAGTGAGACAAATTCCCTGGAAGTGAAGAGGAATGGAAGATTTTGAAAAATAGGTAGGATCAGGGCCTCAAGGAGCTGTTAGCAATCGAAAACACTGCCATCAGCTCTACACTGAAACATTTGAAAAGGGAACCTTCCAAAAGATGGACATTGCTCATAGGTGCTGTTTCTGTAAGTGCCACAATAATCAGCCGAAGATTGACGTCAAGACTTAGATGTATGCGCTCAGATGTATTGTGTCTGCTGGAAAACATTTTGTCTACTTTGTAGAGGCTGCTTAGATTCCTTCTGCTGCCCTTGAGTTATTTGCAAATTTTGCCTTAGCTTTGCTGACACCTGGAGAGGGAAGGGGCTGGTCCCGGTCCCCTTGGCCAAGGTCTGAAAGCGGACAGTGTGTTAAAAAGAGAGGTCAAGTGTGGTTCAGTAGCTTTCAAAAGAGGGCTTGGATATTTTAAGCACAACACTTCATTTGAAGTCAAAAGACTGAATTGTGACACCCTTCAAAGAAAGCAAAGGTGTTACATTTAGGACAGCTCCTATGGCACTGTCACATCCCTGTTAGTGTTCCTAAGGCAGCAAAACTACCACATATCTGCAGTGTGGAATGGGTTGCTTTCAAAGCATACGGAGCGGAAGCACCTCAAAGCTTAGCCTCATCTTATCTTGTCTACAGTTTCAACTTGTGTCACTACTTTGAAAGGCAAGATAAAATGTAGACTTAGGTCTCCTTGAACTCAACTGACTTGAGGAAACTACAGACATGATGGACCTGCATTCTGCAGGCAGGGGGGTAGGATGCAGGCACATCTCTACCCTTTGTCCTTAGTTCAATACAGAATGCAGCAGACTGCTATTGACCCAGATCTCAAGGGTCAAAAAACAGGGGAGTTTTGGCACTAGTTTTTCAAATAGTAGGCTGGATGAAGTAAGACGAAAGTGTTTGTGGGTTCTTACTTGCTCGTTTTCAATCATCTGAGCTGTCACAAGTACGACTGCCTTATTATCCTTGGACCCTCAGCTGAATTTTGATGACTGGCGTGGGAAGTGTTTAAAGCTACCAGACTCCTCAGTGCTCCAGACAAGGCTGCAAAGTCTTGGTTGCATCAGAAAGGTTTAAAGTCAAATCAGCCATCATAAAATTTAATAAAGCAAGTGAAAAAATTCTGCTGTGGTCCCCAGTAGCAACACTTCACATATACCGTCTTGAGAACTGTAAATGCTTATTTGTGTTTTTATCTATTCAGTCTTTGATTTCAAAAAGGTGTAATAGACCTTTAAATATTCCCTGAGCAATTGTGGGGGGCCCTGTAGTGGTAAGCTATATGTAACCTGGGATAGAGAAGTCTCAAAGCTGAGATAAACTATTGTAGCAGCGGTTCTGTTTCTTAGACTGGAAAATGGGATAGAAAACTCATTCCTTGTACAGCTGACAAACACATGTACACATCTGCTGGAGCTATGCATGCTAAATAGACCTGAAATTGCTGTTGCCTTGCAGAACATGAAATCTGGATGGTGAATGGTTATCTAACATGAAATGTTTGGCAGAAGTCTCAAAAGCTAATTTCAGCTCTTTACTTTGTTCTTTAAGGGAAATAGGTTTAATTGGAAGCTAATTCTTTTGTTAGAAGTATCATGCTCAAGAGGACAAAAATGGTACTGATGTTAAGGAATAGTAAAAGTCCTGTAGGTGCAAGAGCTTCTGGATGCTGGCTAACACTGCCAAGCGAAATTGCGTATATCGAGAACTTTGCTTTGGGGCTCTCACATCTAAATAAATTTGTGACTTCAGTTAAGAATGTACTCCAAGGATGTACCAGTCACGCCACTAAACTTGGTTGTCTGATGCTAATCTGAATAACTTATGTGGAAGGAAACGATTGATTTCACAGCCTAAGACCCCACCTTTGAGGGACAGGGGTCAGATATCTAGCTGGGGTGGGTGCTGGAAAGGATCAGTGGCCCCTTGGGTTGTAAAGCTTAGGCGGCACGCTGTTCTGCAAATACTCACTGTGAGTTACTGCTCTAGGAGCCTGGTTAGGCTCTGTAAGGTATCCAGGTCTACTAACGGTTAGAAAAACAGTGAAGAGCATGGCTTCAGTAACTCTGCATCTTGGATCTTGTGAAAACAATACCAAGAGGAGATGTGCCTTTAAGTGAAAATAGGGAAACAGCTGGGAAGGACAGAATAAAATGAAGCAACTTCGTAACCAAAACAGCATTACAGTGTTGCAGAGAAATATAGGGAAGTGAAGGGTCACTTCCCAGAAAAATTTCCCTCTGCAACAGTCAATTCATTTACGATGTCAAGAGTGAGCAGTCTTAAAGTGACTCGGAGTTTCCCCTATCACAGTAGCCAAAACAAAGATGTAATGGAGTTGTTGGTTCCTCTGAACACTCTGCACAGAAACTTTTCAAACGGATTTTTCATCGCATACCAGTTGAGGCAATCACAACTGCCTCTGATGTTAAAAGCAAAAACAGAATCAACTTGGAAGTGTAGTATTTAGTGGGAAATGGGGACGTTAAATACAAGAATTGATCACATTTGTTTAACAGCCATCTTTGTAACAGGACCAATAAAAGGCAATCATAACACTCTGTTCCTGCAGGAGACTCCGAACGTGTTCCAAAATGTAACAAGAGCCAAATCTGTCTTTCAGATAGAAGTGCATCTGTCTTGTTGCTGAAGCGTATAGGTTGCAGAGATAGTCAGGTTAAATATCATTAATCATACCTGATCTATATTGAAACGTGGCAAGAGTGTAGGCAATGTAAGGAATGGAAGAAACTTGGGATCTTTTCCAAGTGGGGGATACTAACAGGCTTGCATCCTGCTTCCACCTCAGTCTCCCGGGACAGATTGTCTGGAAATAGTTAATCAAGTGCTTGCTTGGATATGTATAAAGGGCTCAACATTCAAATTGTATGGCAATGTGGGTGTTGTAAATCAGCATAACCTGGAAGAAGAAAATGAACTGTAAACCTGCTAAAAGTGCTCTAAGCGGCTCTTAGCTGTGTCAAAGTACCTGTGTAACAGTGATAGAAACAGGGCATCATTGCAAAGAAAATCAGCCCAGCAATGGTCAATTTGTGCTTGGTAATGAGTATAATATAAAAGAAGGTGCTGAAGAAGTACAAAGTGCAGAATAATTCACGATCCCATGGTTGAGCAGGACATTTTGGCCCTGAAGAGGTTAATTCTCTAAGATGAGGTACCTGGCTATCTGGCAACTCAGGTTAACAGAGATCTTGTGGGGTTTTTATGACTAATGCTATCATTAAAGCAATGGTCAACTTTTACTCCTGCTTTTATTCATGATGCAATAGGCTTTAATGAAATTATGAGTTTGTCATAGATCTCAGGCTTTATTAATCATCTGAAAATTTTTAATAATTGGCATAATGCACATGATGGGAGAACAGCTTTTGTGTCTTGCCAGCCTCTTTCCATCACTTTAACCTGATGTTTGAAGTAAGAAGACACTGGAGTTCGTAGTGCCAGTTGGTATGATCAGTCCCAGCATAAGCTTCACTGGGGTGTCTAGTGTCAACAGGCTGCCTTCTGAAGAGTCCTGGTGGTGATATTCACTTCAGCATTTGTCTGATTGGAATAAACCATAAAAATGTGTTAAAAGTTGGCTGGATCAGTTCTAGACAAGCTAATGTTGAACTCTTGCATGCGAATTGTTATCTCCGTGAATTAGACTTTAGACTTCAGCTCTCTCAATTGAAAGAAAGCAAACGTCCCAGTTCTTTACATGAGCTCTTGCTCTGAGACAGGCAGTTTCTCTTGTCTCATGTAAACCGCTTGCAGGTATCTAGTGTCCAGTAACTTTGCAAATACTTCAGTGTCTTCATCTCAACCCACGAGTTTTACCTTTTTCTTTTTGATTCTCTCCCTCATCCCACTGCGGGGGCGGGGAGTGAGCGAACGGCTGTGTGGTTGTTCTAGCTACCTACCAGGTTAAACCACAACTTACATCCTTAGGTGCTTTTTTAGGGGTACATATTCTTGCAAGAAAGTCTGTTGTGGGGACACAATTTTAAGCCTTCTCTAAACACAGCCTAAACTTAGTTAGTGGTTTTAAGCAGGCGTTATATTTCATCTGCTTAGCACTGGCAGCTCAACTGCTGCTGCTGTGCTACAGCCCAGTGGTGTATTTCCTGCAAAGCAACCAGAGAAATGTCTTTTTTCTTTTGTGAGAAATGATTAGGTGCAATTGGTTCATGTTGGCGCTAGTGAACTGGCTGATGAAATATGAACCTATGCTATTCATAATCAATGACTCCTTTTCATCCTTGTAAATGCCCATGGTAGAGTTATCAGGGTCCTGAGGGTACTCATAGTCCGCAATGGCTTTAACCAGCCTCCCCGGGGTTGTTCTCTCCCACACCCTGGCTATGGAGCCAGGAGTCCATTCAAGTCCAGGGCCTTCCCTCACTTCCTGAGCTCCATTGGTAGAGTGCTGGTCTCCAGCTCAGCCATGTCTGTGCCAAGGCCTGTGCCTGGCCATGGACCCTGGTAATCTTGATTCCAACTTATTGATTGACTTTCTTGTTTGACCTTGGACCTGTCTTATCACTATGGACTTGCCTGGTGGTCTCTAGGCTGTGTCTGATGCTGGTTGCTCTCACTGGGCCCCACCCTGACCTGTGCCTTGACTTCCCAGCTTGGCCTCGGACCTGCCTTATTGCCGCAAATGTGTTGGTGCTCCCTGGTCAGAGCCTGGTAGGAGACCACTGGCAAAAAACTTGTTTCGTTGCAAGGATTATTCTGTTTTTCAAATCTGGCTAAAAGGTCTTTCTTGTTAAACCTTTACAGCACATGTAAAGCAAGAAGTTAGCGTGGTTAATTTTCAGTCTTTTCAGTGAAGAGCTTACTGATGTCAGTGAAGTTTGTCATCGTATTTTTTTTTAGCTTGTTCCAAATCACTTGTTTGAGGCCAAGAAAGGGAGGACTGAGGCTGAGCAGTTGAACCACTAGGGTTGCAGCCATGCTGCCTAGACAGGAAAACAGCAGAAGCAATTCAGTGTGGTCACCTCCTGTGTTTACCCGCTCTTAATTTTCATGTGTAATGAGCTCTCTTCAGACGATTTAGCATTCTGAAATGAGCTTTTGGTTAGTTCTGTGGAAACACGAGCTCTGTGGCAACCAAACACAAAAAGGAAATTGAACAGAACATTATGCTACTTTGCATAAATCCATAGTACATGTGAATTTGAATATTGCTTGCAGTATCTAACAGCAGGAATGGAAAGAGCTCAGAAGGATAGGTAAAGCTATAGATCTGCGGTTTGGTTTGGTTTTTGTTTTTTTTTTAAAGGTGGGACTTCTCAGGTAAGTTACTAAATACAGAAAACCATATCTGAGCTGAAGCTGGTTGGGGCTGGGGAAGTCATGATGTGATTTCTTTTATGTTCTTCACTAGGCAACTTCTTTTAGCCATACCGAAATAGGATGTTAGACTGGACTACCCTTTTCTGTGATCTGGTAAGGTGGTTAGTGATGCAGTGAAATACTGCTCAGCACTTCTGAGGGGTTATAATACAATGACTATTTCTCAGTCTTAGTGTTGGGTTGGATGCTGACTAACTCGAATTGGTCAAGGGAATGGACAGTCATGCCTGTTTAAAGCTTGGCAACACGCAGCTTTGCCATCACTAGTTAGGAGGACATATTAATTTTCTGAAAACAGAACTCTAACCACATCCAAAGAGAAAAGTATGCACTATATAAAAAATATGCACTTAGTCTCTAGCACTCTGATAAGCTCATGCTGGCTGATTAAGCATACAGTGACATTTGACTGACCTTGTCAGCTGGAGGGGTGAATGGATAAAATAAATGAGCTTTCAGTCTCTGACTGAACATATTTAATATGCTGGGTAGGAGGTCAGTATGACTCATCCCTTCCATTTGCTGGATGGCCTGGTATTTGTAGAGAAAAATCTGTCCTTCTGTTGAATGCTTCCAGAGATGTAATGCTTCTTGATACTTGAACCCACTACAGGTGCCTTTCCAAACTGATACCTGGGTTCTGTAAAGCTGCCACACTTTAGCATGGTTCTCTGAAGTGATTCAGTGTGAGTATTGCGATTTGGTCCCAAAGAGCAAGGATTGCCCCCATCTCAAAGGCTGACTGCGTTCCTTAACGTGCCATGGGCCACTGCAGCTTGAGACTGCATCCAGATAACGGAGTTGCTTCTAGAAGGTACCCTAACTCACTGCTTCCACGAACGTGGGAAGTGGCATGTGGCTTTTGTGCTGAACCAAACACTGTGTCTCATTTAATGAGACTGCCTGATACCAGACTTGAAGAAGGCAGCAGGCTCAGCAGAGGTCTAATGCTGTCCAGGTAACCGCAAACTCTGAGAACAAACAGTAATCAGCTCTTACTACATCACTGAGAGCACGCCACTGTTCAATAACCTGCTTCTAAAAAAAGGTCCCTGAGGAAACAGTACGCTGTACATGAAGATCTCTGTAGGAGTTTAATTAGGTGGTGTCCTTCGAGAAACAGACTTGCTTCTTCTCAAGTCTCTTTAACAATTGGGCCTCTAGTTCCTAATTATCTTGTACTTTTGGACTGGGACAGCTAAATAATTATGATCTGAGCTGAGTGAATGAATGCAGTAAAGTGATGTTCTTAAATGCAATCAGCCACCCATTGCTCTGACAAAAAGTGTGGTAACATAGTAACACAGCCTTCCAAGAGGTCGACATGAACATAAGAATGCTGCAAAATGTTTACAAAAGTTTACCAGGAATTAATCAAGTTAGCTTTACCTTGTACAATGATATAGGTCCTCCATGCTCCAGCTGAAGCTTTAAGTGATTTCTAAATGAGCATGACGTTAAGTGAACAGAAACCTAATCAGTAATTGATAGATCTAGTTGCACGTCCTTGTCACCACGCTGTCTCCAATACGCAGAGCACAGAGCCCTTAGTGCAGCTTCTAAGTAGCTTTAACTGTACTACAGTGATGTTAGAGGCCTCATTATACTTCCAGTTATGAAAGCTGAACCCCCAAAGTGAGAAAGTAGTGCAAGAATAAAGTAAAATTTGTCCAGCACCTTGGCCATTATTAGCTCACATGGGAAGGCTAAATGCAAAAAGGAGGTAGAGGATTACTGTACGCAAATGGCTAATCTTTTTTTCTTTTTTTTTTTCTTTTCCAGCTGTCTAGACAGCTAGACAAATGCCAGGTTAATTTTTCAAGACACTGACTGCAAGATGTTTTAACCCTTTATCCTTTATCTTGGTGTCAATCTGCCCAGATTGTCCGGTAGCTACTGTTCCTATATTCAACAGACTAGAATTTTTTTCAAGGTTATATCACTTGATGAATTAAAAAGTATCCCTGTCCAAGATTATAGTGAGTTTGGTATGTTTCTAAGTTGTTGAACGAAATATAAAGGTAGCTGAGATTGTGAAAATAGTATGGGAGCAAGGAAACCCTTGAAGAGACTGGTCCGAATGACAGCTGTAAGTCCAGATCTCCTTGTACTAATATAAGTGTTCTTGGACTTAAAACTTAGAAGTGAAACAGAAGGAGAGTTCAGAAAAATTCTAATACTCAAGATTAAGGTATAAATGTACTACATTTGAAATGAGATGGGTATATTCTCATAGCTGCTCAACTCCCTCTCTCACCCTTCTCCCTCCCAACTCTGCTGTTGTCAATCTTCTCCAATCTGCTGCATGAAGAAGTGTTTTCTAGCTGTGAGAGCAAACACCAGACTTCACCAATATGTTTCTCTCTGCCTTGTGTCTGTTGCTTTGATGCCCTGCTGCAGCTAGCGAAGGCAGCAGTCCTATTTAGATCTTTGTTTCAGACTCCACCAAGCCCTGACTGGAGTCATAGTATGTGAAATTCAAAAGGTGGCTGCTGCGTTAAACCTTTCCTGGACAAAACCTCAGTGTAGTACGTGCTGTTTTGCGTGACACTGTTGTGTTTGGACTGAGCAATGGCATTTGGCACAATATCATCGAGCAGGAGGCAATGGCACTGTAGACATATGATGGATAACAAGCTTGTGGCCCAGAGCAGTTGCTCACATCGGATCTATGGAAATTCATATGATTAACACTTGCTATCAAGCAGAATCTTAAAAAGCTGTTCACAAAGAGGGAAGGAAAGGTTATAATGGTTCATAATGATAGCTCTTACAGAGAACTTGTTATCCAGCACTTCGTATGAAGCCATCTGCCACACTGGGAGAGCACAATGGAGCCGCATCGTAATTCCTAATGTGGGGCATGACCTGCAGTGTAGCAGATAGAAACCTGGGCATGACATTCCTTTGATGTAGCCGGGATTGTTACCCCCACAGAGTCCATAAGCAAAATTTAAATGTGCTCTGTCAGTGGTTTGTTGCTCAGCCTTGGGGTGTAACAGCTGAAACTGCTTTATGGCCTACTGCAGATGCAACAAAGATGCTTCTCTGGCAGCCCCCATGAGTCCCAGACTGTATTTTGTGCCTGTTCCCTTTCCAGAATTCAAGAGGAAAACTTAGACGTGCTGCATTATTGCATCTTGAACATTAGAGATCTGACTGGCACCAGAACATTCCTCCCTTGGGTAGATCATCTAGGTAGGGAAGCAGTAAAGCACAAATGTCTACACATTTAGTAGCATAAATATTGACAGCACTCAAGTTTGGTATGAGAAGGAGCACCAGTTACGGTTTGTTGAAGCATCAAATTGGAAGACAGAACTGGATACTGTGTGCTGAAAATAATTAGCTGATTGGCTTTTATGCTATACTCAAATTATGTTTTCACTGTTCAAGCAAAATCACTCCACTGTCCCTACACAGAAAGAAAACTAGTACTTTAGTGCAGAGAAAGTAACCCTGAATACAACTTTATTTATTAGCATAGTGCAGTACAAGCATAGGAACGTCATAGCGTGACCTGAATGAAATGACTTGGTGGGCTGAAAAGCTTGTCAAGTAATCTTTTCTGCAGCCAACACTCATTAGTGCTCCAGCGTAGTCTAGTCTGTATATGTTTCCATTTACATTTTCTATCAATTTCCTTACACAAGCTCAACACTAAGTATCTTTTATGTGAGATGCCAGCTGACTTCACCAGTGAATGATCACATCTCTATTACTTTATGTTCAGCCATACATTCCTCTGGCCTCTGACCCTGTCCCTTGCTTCTATTCTCTTTAGGGTGCCTAGTTTGCATTTTAACTTTAGTTTTGACTGCTGTTGTGTTCCCTGAACTGTTAATAATAGCTATGTGTTGGAAGAGCTGACTCGTATTGCAACTGGGCTTTTTCGGCAGGAGAGTGTTTCGTAGTTGGGGGAAAACCCAAAATTTCATTTCTAAATAATAAATGAATAGAGAATATCCGAAGTAGAATCTGCCCTCGCTTCAGTGAGAACCAGGAATTTACTCATATTAAGTGATGTTTATTCTTGAGAGTCAGAAAACAGCTTTATCTTCTATAAAGATACTTGAGAGATGTGAGCAGAGAGTCTAATCTACTGTACGGGAATGCTATGATGGTACTCAATGTAGCTTAAATCTGGCTGGCATGCCAGTCTCATAACCATATGACTAGTTTCCTTCCCTTTTTAAGAGGGATTAGCAAGTAAAACTACTAAGGGTGTATTCAAGCACTCGAAAATGTCTGAGAAATGACTGTGTTTCAAGGGCACATCTGTTATCCACATTGGTGGGCCAGTCTGTCCAACTGCAGTTGCCTTTCTCTTCTGGATTTTGGCAATACCCATTTGTAACAAACCTTGCTGGCAATGGGTGTGCCAGCTTCAGTCTAACTGTACGCCGAAAGAGCGATTGATTCATGGCAATCAGTTATTTAGTCACAACTTCACTCAGACATTTTTGATTGCTGTAAAATGACACTTTTTGAATGAAATGGACTGACTTTTGTTGGACTTCGGAATCAGAGCACAAAATTCGGTCTTTTCTAGCCATTTTCGCCTGAAATCTTGAGTATTGTCTTTTTAATTGTCTCAGAATCAGTGACTCCTTTCTGAATGGGACCGTTACAGCTGACAACCCTGCCTGTAAAATCTCATCACCGCACTTCAAATACTTCTAATTCATTTCCCACAACCATATGGTTGTCATGAGGATTTAACCTCTATTCTCAGTGGGGCTTTCATTTCCACAGGCAGAAGAGAAGGTTGCCGTATACTATCCCAGCAAATACAACCGCCACGGACTTGTTGCATCATCAGAAAAGATCCAAGCTGCTTTCTGAGAAATTAAATGACTAAAAGGCTCAAGCCTGTGNAAAAAAAAAAAAGCTTCAGAAGAAAACTGAAATGAGCTTCTGGCAAACCTAGTAAGATTCTTGTCTTTGATAAACAATGGAAACTACCACATAATTTTGGTAATGATGGCTCAAATGTAGGAAGTCAAATGCATTATAGTTCCCTGGGTCTATTGCTGTCTAGTTTCTTATGGCTGCATCTCATTTTGAAAAGGCAGTATCATAATACTGCTCTGAGGACTGAGGCAGTAGCTAAGCTTTAGCCATCATATCAGAGGCTTGAGGCAGAGATAAGTCACTTAATATTTTTATCTCATCAGGCATATGTTTGTTATGTAACCCTCACCTTAGGAGAGCCCTTCTTCCAAATTTGCATTATCCCACCCTGACTGATGAGTTTATAGCTGATGTGGGGAAGGGAAATGCCATTATGCCAAAGCGCAATTAATTTTATAAGTCAGCTCAGCCCATATTTTCTCTTACTCGTTCACACCAACTCCCCTTAATATTCAGCCTCATAGGCTGGTTTTCAGGTCAGGCTAAGACAAACCATCGGTGTTAAGTGCTGCATGTACATGAAAGGAATATTCTCATAGTGGGAGCTGTGGTGGCAGCAGAAGGTTTCTAAGAATATATTACACAGTAGGCGTGTTGTACCATGGATGTCTTCTCTGAGCTCTGTAAATAGTGGACTGAACTATTACAGACAGCTACTCCCCCACAAAGCTAGTATTGATTAGGGAAAAGCAACACTAATTTAGTTTCTATATATTAAGGTTTCTTTAATGTTTGAAGTCAATGAGCTTTACAGACCTCTGGGCATAGTATTTTGCAGCTAGATTCAAATACATAAGGCAAAATAATATAAATGTGGTATTGAAACTTAAATTTAAGAATAAGCAAACCAAACTGATTAGACTGAAAAAGGAATTCTCTCCAACAGCACAATGCATTTTGTGCTGATTCCATTAAGGATATTATGACTTTAGATACAGCTAAGCATAATGCTTTTACGTGGAGGAACAGCATGATGGATGATGATTTTTAAAAGCGAAATAGCAGTGCTGCTCTTCAGCTGTGCTCGGAGTTGCTTACCAGCTTTTCTCTTGAGACTTAATTAAAAAGAATATGCTGTCCATCTTCATATAGAAATACTGGCGTACTAGAAATATCAGTTTGCTGATGTTACTGATTGGTGCTTAAAAAGCAGATGTGCCCAGGTGTCATACTTTTATTTAATATGACTGATTATCATAAATACTTCTGCTTTCTTACAACTCACGAACCTCAGCATTATGGCCCTGGGAAGCTGCAGGAAGTGCAGCCTGAGTTTATGGACTTGGGAAGACAACATACCCGAAAAAACAAGTTGTTCAGTGTCATCCGTCATCGCAAAGAAATTCCTCTGCCCACTCCTTCCTGTTGCCTTCTGGATGGGAGATGATCCTGTGAGCTTGTGGGATGTTGCTGGTAGCTCCTCATGACAACGCTGTTTTCCAACGCCCCTTATGCTACTGCTATGATACAATCATAAACACTTATATTATGATAGCAAGCAAAATAATGCGATTGTGGCCAAGGTGGCAATTTCCCTCCAAGGTGAAGATGCTGATGACTTTACAAAGCATGTTTTAGGAAGCAGGATGTGAGCTTTGCCACCCCTGTTCCCTTGATCGTCAGGGCTACTCGAGCATTGCAGTGATGTCAGGATACAGCACACTGTCTGCCCGCAGATGCTTCTTGAGAAGAGTAAAACTTGGGACTTCAAGAACGCCCAAGTGTGAGTCTGGAAAGTGCAAGAATTATGTGCGTTAACATTAAGGGAGCAACAAGCAGGAGAACCAGGTGAGGGAGAAAATATGATTTAATATAGAGTAAAGCAGCCAGAGCAGAACATGTGAGGACTGCGGAAGCGAGGCAAGCAGCTTGTAACCTGGTACGTCCACGTGCTGGATCAGAACCACCTCTGCAAGCATGGTGCCCTAGAGTGAGGGAATTCACCTGCCTCAGGCAGAGTCTCAGTCCTGGCTGTGACACTGGCAGGATACTTCTCTGTTTCCTGGTGTCCTGTCGTGACTGTGCAGACTGCAAACTTTTATGGCAGTATCTGACAAGGCTGTGCCACTACTTTCACATACTCTAGGAGTTTGAACCTCATTTGGCCTTAGAGTAATTAAGGTAAAGAGGCTGATAATGCTAAGGATAGATGTGATGGAATTGCAATTAAAGAAAAAAAAAAGAGGCTTTAACTTTTAACTTTGACTGAAATGTATTTGTAGGACAAGCTGTTTGCAGATTAGATTCAGTATAAGTGTTGCAGTTCTTTAGTGAGTAAAGCCTTCACTTGACTGCAACAAAGCCATAGCTTTTTGTATCTCTTACTATAGTAACTACTAAGTGTATAGCTGGTACGTATGCATTAGTGAAGCATCAAAGCCAGGTCAGCAGCAAATTAGTGACTATTTCTGTTGCTGAAAAGGCTGGAAGACTGCTCATTCTTATGAAATGTCTGTTGTATTTCTGCTAAGTCAGTATAAACAACCTATTTTCTAATTGTCTGCTATTTGGGATGATTCTGCTTCTGAAAGTTTAGTCTTAACTAGGCAACTATTTCTGGAATAGATGTATGTTTGTCTGGAATAAATGGCAGCTAAGAGCAGGAAAGACTTGGTCCATGAGACACAGAATTATGAGCAGTGGTTCCGATGTTCGTGCTTCGAGTTGGTCATATCAGGAAGTCTCCAGCTAGTTACATTCTTTGGACAAAAGTTGCAAGAAACAGTGATTTCAATTGTGTTAGTATCTCTGTTAGTACTATACAGATCATGAAAATGTTGAATCACTACCCTTGAAGGTATATCTGCAGAAAAACACAGCTAAAACAGAGGTCATTAAGGATGAATTTCTGGCAGTTTTGTATAATACATTTATTTTTATATCTTACGTTGTAACTACTTCAAAACCAGACTTGTCAAGTCCTCTCTTTCCCAGGAAACACCTTCAATCCGCTCTACTAGCTGAAGCCTTTTTTTGCTGGTGTTACGGGAAATAGAACTTAATGGCCTTTAACCAAGTAGTGGAAGAGTATTTCCCATAATAAACCCTAGGTCATTGCCAACATTTACTATATACTACTGGCATTTAGCACAGGTGAGGGTTTTTTGCCATGGTAGTAAACAAGATTCAGAATACCTTGGAAATAACAGAGGCACGGCCTCACAGCTTCGTAATTGCTAATAGGGGATTACCTTCCCTTCTCTAAGCTCTAGGAGGGGATTCCCACTCAAAGCTGCTGCAGCCAGATAATTTGTACATCTTCCAATCTACTGCTCATCCTTTGCCTAAGAAATTATTTAAAAGAAGATACACTGTCTCTGCCCCAGTTTTTCCTGCTGCATTTGAAGTGCTACAAGCAAACAGGGACGTGGTAAACTGTTTACTTGAACTTCATATTACAATTTCAGGTCCATGGAGCTGGAGCAGGTTTGCCTTGGGAGCAGAACTAATATTTTTCAGTCCTGAGCATTCACTAAAGACTTTTTCTGTATTCCTGACCAAGTGACATTTGGAGTAGAAAAGCACAATCATATCTGCTCAAATCTTTTCAGCTGTATCTAGTGTAATAGCCAAATTGAATCTTGTGATAATAGAAGTGCTTGATTTATTGTAGCCAGCCTGTGAGATTTCTAAATAAAGTTGCATAATGCTTAGGCTGCTGTTCAAAGCCTAGTATCTGCAATTACATGAGACCATCTCTTTTCCTGTAGGAAAGGTGGCTGTAGTGACATTTGAAATGTGGCCTGAGAGAACACTACTTGCTAAAAGGAGCAGCTGATTTTTTGTTATTCTGGGAGGCTGAGCATATGGTGCAGCACAAAGCCAAACAAGTTTCTCCCTGTGCTTTGCCAACCTGTCTCTTCATGCTCCCTGCAGTCTTCTCTCCCTCTTTGGCAGGCAAAAGTTTCACATGCCACTTTTCCAACTTACTAGATATAGCGGTAAGACATTGTCTTTCCCTATAAACCTGGCTTCATCAAAGTCATGGCCCAGTAGCCATGTGGGTAGTCTAGTGCCTGTATTGCAAATGTGGGGATGCCTTTCATTTCACTCCTTGCGCTGCACTTGGTCGAACCTCTTACTGTATTCTTCCATAATATTATCAACTGTGGTGTTCCAGTTATCTTCACAAAGTGTAAGACTGGCCTCTGCTCCACCGTTTCCTCTCTGTCATATGGCTGTTTGAGCTCAAAGACGAAGAAAGTATTTGTTCTAGAATAAAATTAATTGGCTCTTAAAATGCATGGAGAACAGATTTGAGCCTTGATTAGAGCCAAGACCCTTCACCAGAAACTGTTTGCTAAAGAAACCTTTATATTTCCTTGGCATTAACTTTATCTGGAAGGTTGGATCTGGCTGACAATGAATTATTCTGTTGCAATTCTGTGAGATTGAACTTTATTAGACAAATCCTATGAAATCAAGAACGCAGGAAAGTCTAAAAAAGAGGAAAGACAGTGGTATAGCAGTGGATTGGTAATTCATTTGATCGGATTTTCAGGCACTGGTTTAATACTTTGTGATGGAGAGTTGATATTTCCAGTGGAGAGCTCAAATCGCTTAACAATTTAGGTGGATTACTCTGATGCTGGGTGCGGTCCACAAGGCAGAATCTCATATCTCCAGGCAAATGTGCACTTTTGAATGCTTATCTCTACAGCTGCAATGTATTTAATCTCCAGTGCAAATGGCTTGCTCAGTTTTCTAATAGTACAGCTCAAACATACTAGTAATTTGGTTTTGGGACAGCATGGCTACTGCCCTTGTCCTTTTAATTACAGTACCACGGATGCTTTGGGAGACAAATTATTTGTTACTCTGAAAAATGAAACCAAAGGCTTACTTGTGCGGAAAGAATCAAGGTCTGTGCTTGAGGTCTGGTGATGCATACACTGCACAGATAAGAAGCATCTCTCTCTTGAGTTGAGCTGGATGCCTGTTGCATTAGCCCAAGAAGCTCAATAGCGCAAGTGGCTTCTCAGAAGCAGAAACACTGTCAACTCAACTCAGGAAGCTACGCAGCTCATGAAGTGTGTATCTAGCTAAAGGCAACAAAAAATTGTGCAGCTTCGTTGAGATCAGTGTGCTACTGACTGATTAAAAACCAGAAAAACCCCAAGAGCAGATCAAACCAGAGAGGTCTATCTGACAGTAATAGCGTCACTGGTTTCACTCTGATGAGCCTGATTTTACTTAAATTTAGGTTATGACTAATGCAATGGATTTGGGCAATAGCTTGACTTTCATGTTTTGTCCTTCTAACTGGAATATAGTGCACTCTCTGAGTCTAGCAACATCCTATTAGAAATGCATACAAGAAATTAATTATTCAAGCTTGTTATGGTGTGCCTTAAATTTCTTGTAGACCAGTATTGTAAAAGAAAAGCTTTATAATCCCTTGGTGGAAAGTAGATGTTCTAATATCTGCCGATTGTATAAAAATTTGCTCCAGGAACTCACTTACCTTGCGTTGCACTACTGGCATTCTGATTTTGTCCTTGGCATGAGCAGCAAGGCACAGGGCTGTTAAATAACACCTCCATCTTGAACAAAAGATTATGGGATCCTGATGCTATAAAAATGGTAAGGAATCCAACCTCTGTCAGCATGCTGTTGCCATCTAACACTGAGATCAAATACTGCTGTCAAACTATTTTCTTGCATTCCAGCTGTGTAATTTTGGGCTCAGAAGGAACTTAAAAATATATCTAACCAAATAACATTGTTTATTTTCCTTCTTGGCTGTTTCATCAGGACAATCTGATTAGTTTTCTGTAGTGGTTATGCTTCTTTCACACCTTAAAATATAAGACATTGCAAAGTTTCCTTCTTTCTCGCACTGGGTAAGCTAGGTGGGCACTTCTGTTCTGCAGAATGTGCCAGTCTGTGAACCATCAGGTTGTGCATGGGACCAGCCTCCGTCACTAGCACAACCTCACATGTAATGCACCAGTCTAAGTTCTCAACAGAAATGAGCTACAATCCCTTTTAGTAGCTATACTGTGTACCAAAAATACTTTAATTTCAGCAAGGTTAAACCTGAAATGGCTTTGGTTGCTCTTAGAATTGGAGCTGGCCTTTAAATAGACCTAAATCGGTCCATTTGCAGAGCTAAGAAATGGCCTCTTGGGTACACTCCCCTCTGACCCAGAGTTGTAGATTGAAAAGCCATGAAAAATAGGTTTTGTAGCTGTAGCTGATACTTTGGAGGTTGCGATAAGCCCCAAGCAATGTGTAGCAATTCCAGCAGCTGACTGGAGACAGAAATTGGGAGTTTGCACTGAACTTCTGGTGGAGACAGACTCTGCTGTTAGCTTGGAGCTACAATGTCTATAATAGGAGTAATTAACATTCAAGGAGAAAAATCATTACTTCTAAACCACAGCTTTTATTCTCTAATACTTATGCTCTCAGCTATCGTGTAACGTGAACCTTGAGAGAAATGCTTTTATAAGTAGGAATTCCACTTGAGCTTGTCAGGCTAACTTGTACCAACTAACTTATTGAACAGATTTAAAGAGTCATAAGTCTTTTGTTTCACTGATTCCTACAGCAAGTATTTGGATTATTTTGCCCATATACACAGGGCATTAAAAGACTCCAGCGTGAAATCTTCTGGCATTATTACATCAGTCAAATCTGAATTAACCACAGCCCATATTATCTCCTTCCCAGAATGAAATAGAGGTGCCTCACTAAAATGGTGTACTACCTTAGAAATTCCCATAGTTAGGAACACAGGGGTTGCCAACTGGCTAAATCAAGCTCAATACAGCTCAATATGACATTGGCCATCTGGAGATTATAAAGAAGAGTATAAGGACAGGAAAAAGAAACAAGTTCTTCATAAAGAGAGTGGTCAAATCCTCTGACAGGTTTCTGAGAAAGGCTGTGAAATTTCCATCCTTGGAGATACTCAGAATTCAAACTAGATAAAGTCCTGAGCAACCTGACCTGACTGTGAAATTAGCCTGGTCTTGGGCAAGGAGTGAGGGTACTTGGACCAGATGGCCTCCAAAGGTCCCTCCTGCCCTAAATTAACCTATGATTGTCATATTCCTAACCTCCGGTTATCTGTGCCAGAGTGGCTTCCTGAGCCAGATGTACGGGTCTATATTTAGTAGCCCTTCATGTTTTAATTCTCTTCTATGAAAGAATGTCCGTGGTCTTTTTTGAACATCTGTAAGCTTCTGTTACCCACCACATTTTGGAATGACATGTTCTACATCTACAGCTTGTCTGTGCTGCTGACTGTCGCCTTCACTCTGAAGTGAAACTGCTTGTTTCCCACCATGCCTTCTACCTCCTGTGTTGTAAAATACAATAAATGTCACATGTGATTTTATAGAATCATACAATGGTTTGGGTTGGAAGATGACTAGCATGTTCCCTATCCTCCCTGCTTTATAGGAAGAGAAAGCCGGTCCTTGGGCAGAGATGTATGATGTACCGACTGTTCTCAGAGGCCTGGCACACTACGAATAGTTGTGGAGGCAGACTACATGCTTGAGTTGTGTAGCCCAAAAGTAACTTGGTGTTCTTGGCTATCTGAATAGCACAGCTTGTCCTTGCTCGTACCGAATGGTTTAAAACACGCCATGGATGACAACAGCTCTCTTCAGTTGGCCAGACTTTCAGGTAAAATGTCCAGAGCTTGTTTATCTTGCATCTTAATTACCCTGTGAGACATATCGTGCAGTTGTTTCCCTGATTTTGTCTGGTCTTCTAAAGACTTTAAAATTGTATGACAAAGGTTATGTCATGGACCAAATGTATTCCTTGGGTCAATGCCCGGGAAACCAAGTCTGGTACATCCCGCCCTTTATTTGCATGAAGAAATTGAGAAGTTAATATGAGGAATTGTCTTTTATGCAAGAGACACAGGAATATTCATCCAATATCCATGAAAACTAAAAGATAATATTCTGATTCATCTTCTGTGTGTGAAAGGAGAAAATCAAAAGACAAAAGGATGGCTTGTGCTGGCTTTGTTTTCCTCACGCAGGCAGTGCTGGAGCTGGGCACTGCATTAACAGACCTGTTAATAAAATATTCCATAACAGCCGGAGCAGCTCATGCTTAATGGAAAAACATGAAATGTTCCATTGGGAAACAATTGCTCTTTATGCAAGATGCATTTCTTCTCTCTCCCTTTTGTTCGAGGAATCTTACTTGGAACAAAAAAAAGCTTGTCCCTTCAGACGTCCTCTGTTCATGCTGCTTACTCCCCAAACCAGAATCATAATCCCTTGTTTGGACGACATAATCAGTTACACAAATATCAGTTGAGATAGCACAGACAGATTATAGCTTCCAGCAGGACAAGGGAGGATGGGTCAAGCTTTAAATACTTCTGCCTTCATGCAACTGTTTTTCCTAAGGATAAAGCAAGAGGAACATAAACAAGAATTCTTTAGGCAGATGGCCTTTAGTAACCTATCCATGAGGCATCGGCAGCTTGTAAATAGTAAGTGGTCCAGAGAGCAAGCCCTGGCCGAAAGGACTTTCCAGAGCTGGGTGCGGAAAGCCTTGCTACACAGCTGAGGGGGAAGATGATATTGGAAAACTTAATGCTATTGGGAGAAAACAGAAGGTGGCAGATAATTAACAGTAATGAGTGAAAGCCAATGTAGAAGATAAAATTCTTGCTCAATTTTAAACCGGAGTTGACAGCTGACTCTTGCAGCTATTTAGTGCAATGGTTGTTTCTTAGGAAGATGAAAGATACTTTTAGGAGCCATAAACTGTAGGTTGCTTCATTTTCTCATTTGATGTGACATGGAGGTATCCTGACCTTGGTGTAGGTCAGGCTTCTGTTTCCTTAAGGATGTTGCTAAACTTGTAAGGAAAAAGGGAAGTTTGACCTGTTGTAAGTATTGGGTGCAATGTAATGTATGACAAGCACCTGTTTCTAATCCAGATCCGTAAATAGATCTTGAGACTCCCTACAAATCCAGCCTATTTTCCTGGCAAATTTCTCCATATGCATGCTTCAGAGTTTGCATGACTGAGCTCAAAAATGGAAAGATCAAAATCCTTCCCTGATACATATTTTCAAGAACTGTCACTTTCCAAACTAAATTAAGAGACGCTCAAGCTGTACAAATTGGAATCACTATTGCTGTTGATGCAACAATATGAATAAAATCTCCAGACATATCTTTAAAGATTTCTCTTAGACTGTACTGGAACTGATACATCTCAAAACTGGCTCACCTCAATTACTATCTGTTCGTTTAACAATCCAGTTGGCTGCTCTCCCTGTATATTTATACGAGGCATATAGAAAGACTTTTTCTAGGCTGTGAGGAGTCTGCAGGTAGAGGAGATAATATGGAGAGGAGGGGTTTGGTTAAGACACTGAGTAGTGAAATAGTCTGGACAGAGGTCTGGAAATGCTTATTCAGCCAGCAGCAGATGTGAATGCAAAGCAGGTAACTTGCCCAAATGTCTGCCTTGGGTGGGATCACCATACATTAATTTATTTATTTTTTTATTTTTTGTATTCTCAGATTCCTATCTGGAAAAGAACATTGTTCAAGACTTCCCAGTGAGTTCACTTATCTCTTGGTTATCTAGCAGTTGTTTAAGCTGGCAGTTTTGGTTACTTGTACAGCAGACAGAGCAGGTAAAATTCATTCTTAAATCTTACTGATCCTTCATCTCCTAAGTTTATCATGTTAGGCATTGATGGATTTTAGTCAGAGGCCAGAAATTAATAACATAAGCGGCTTGATTTTATTTGTGCTATCAGACAACTATTTTTGTAGGCTGTTTGAGGGCCTTTTACTGCATAGGATTTGGAGACAACTATTGCCTCTTTCATATTGGATCTGAGATACCGTGTGCAGAGCTGTGAATCATAACTAACCATTTCAGATACTTAAACTGGGTAGCAAAACTGCAGCTAAGTAATCATTGCCCTCTTGGAATGATTGTCACTGGAAGAGAATTAAACGTATACATGCATGCAGAGTTAGATGACCATTTTTGCAAAGTGTTCCCATACTTGGTTGAAAAACTGTTAATGGGTAAAGATGCTTATTTTCCCAGGAAAACACAATAATAATAAAAAAGCAAGATTTGACTGCATTAACCTGAGACTTTGTGAGATGTAATTCTAAACTAGCCTTTCCCTTTAGCATGCCAGGATAAAAACTGGACACTTGGGGAAGAGATTATGAGAAATGAATTAGGAAACTTGTCTGGCAAAGCTTTTTTCACCTTTTACCAACACACATGTCAATTGTGTAGGCTGCATGCCCAGTGTGGGTGTAAGGCTTAGTTATGATTCAGCTAAATGGAATGTAAATGAAGTCTCCTGTAATGAAATGAGTGGGATCTTTTTGGACTTTCATTAACTTCATACTGTAAAAAAGATAATTTAAAGAGCTGCTTCTAACTCCTGAAAGATAGTTTTCAAACACCCGATTAGAGATGGATAGAATTGGGGCTTTTGTTGAACTTAAACCTTTGCTGAGAAATGTCTGTAAAATCCTCTTATCCTTGGTGCCAAGCACGATTTGAGAAGTGAAATCTCAAGTGTCTGAAAGGCATAGACAAATTGAATTTAACATGGAAAGGTTGCCAATAGCTGGAGTTAGGCACTGTCTCTGAACTGAAGAGCTATTGGAAGTGGTAGTAATTTTTAGTAAAACCAGTATTCAGGTAATGACACTTTAATATCTTCATCCAAGGGCCAAAAAGAATAGAGAGCAAAGTGGGATGGTGTAAGTTAAGTACAAGTCAGCTGGGCTATGTCACCACCCTCATAGTGCTGAACCAGTGGGTAGGAATTTAGCCACGAGCTTTGCCCAAAGCCAACAGCACGACATTCGTTAGATGTATATTTCAACATGCTTCTAAAAATGACATGATGCTGCAGGTGGTCTTGCAGTTGCCCATAACTGCACTTGATCAGATTTTAGAAAAAAAAAACATCTTTAGAAGCTGAGACAATCAACTCTCTACTGTCCCCCAACTGTTTTTCGAACTGCAGTTTGTGCGCTGAGCAGGTAGAATAATGCAAACAAAACAGGTCATCATGTGAGGAGTGATTGCGTAGTCCAAATTAAATTGTAGCACCTCCAAACTTGCAGTATTTACTTAAGATATATTTGCTGAAAGAATCACCAGAAGACATTGGGATAATTATGTGTGTATACCACCAATTGGATGCTGATGAGGAGAGGATATGAAATTAATATAAATATAATTATAGGTGACATGAAGAGGCTCATGAGCCCAAGGTAATTTTGTCAAGCTGATCCAGAGTAGCGAGTAGTGTTGAAAATTAGCTGTTCATTAGCTGATTGTTTGCACAGAGCTTTTTTATCCTGGAGGAGGAAAAGCTGTTTGTATTCAGGGATGACAGGGCAGGCGAGAGGCTGGAGGACAAGCTGTGGCCAATTTCAGCAACGTAGCTGCCAAGGTACCTGCCTCATGGACAAGTGCTACAAGCCTGGGCAATGGCAGGAGAGTACAAACTACAGCAGAGTGTGCGAGGTGAAGGAGCTGTCACACAGAAGCCCCAGCCACCAGGAAAGCCACCGTGGGGCTGTAACAGCTACTGGAGCAGAGCAACATGCCGTGTGCAACCCCCTGGGGGGCAACAAAAAAAATTATGACAGCAGCAGGAGGGCACTCAGAAATTAAATGAGAAGGTAGACCTCTGCAAAGTGAAGTGAGAGTACTGGTGAAGTGCTACCTTGTGAGTTCTCTGTTGTGCTCACATACACAACAATATGCAAACAGGGGAAGTACTCAACACGTACACGCCTGAAATAACTTACATATATGAAAGGTTGAGGCCTTACAGGGAAGGCCTGGTAGCCTCTGTGTTACACTACAGGCATGAGCCATTTGATAAGGTTGAAGAATCTGGCCTTCGCTTCATGAAAGCCTGGAAAAATAATTAAGCTCTTTCCTTGGTGGGTAATAGCTCAACAAGACAGTAGCTTACAGCGTGCTGCTGACTCTCCTAGCTGTGATTTACTCTTCTGCAGCATTTCACTATGCTCCTGGTTGTCAGCCTTGGGACTCGCTAATGCATTTATACTCTGAGTATTCATGTCTTAAAGCTCATGTCACGGCACGTGTCCTGTTTAATAGGAATGATGGTGCCTGAAAATTACCCTGATATTCAGAAGTTTGTCCTTATGTTTAGGTGCTGGTAGACCTTACTAAAGTGCTGCCTAATCAAACTGAAGTATTTCAAATTAAAACTCTGTGGCACTGGCATTTCTGAACTAAAATTTAGAAGTCACAAATGGACCTGGCTGGGAAGAGCCCAACTGACTAGAAACAGAGTCTGGGACAAGACAGAGTCAAGGTTGTTTCCTTGAGCTGAGAAAATGGCCAAACCACAGCTGCTAGTCTTGTCTGGAGCAGACAGCTGTAGAAAAGATTTTGCTGTGCAGCAAAAGGGCAAATATTAGGATGCCATAAGACTCACTTGTAGTTTGGCTTACATAGCTGAACTCTTGTGTCCGGCTCTTGTCCTCCCCTTGTACCAGCATTATTCTTGGGGGTGAAGCAAGAGCAGAATTTGCCCCGCTGGCAAGCAACCATGAAGGTCCTGATTTTATAGTTGAATGATAAAGTGCTCATTAATATTATACCACAATCCCTGTGCAGAGGCTGTCAACTAACACCTACATGGCAACAGAAGAAACAGGACCGGGTCTCAGTGCCAACCTTCAGTAAGTTAAGTGAATTAAAGAAATAAGTATGAGCAAAAAATACTGCTCGGTGTAGCTCTCCAGTAGGAGATGTGACTTTGGACAGTGGTTTTGTAGATAGGTGAAAAGATAATGGCCTGCTCTGCTTCTGGTTTGTAACATAAGAAAATAAATCTTAGGCTCTTGTGGGTCATGCCTATGTAAAAAAATTAAAAGGATTTAAGCTGGACTAACATAAGCTAAACTCTTGCTCAAGGGAACATCACTGTGTGGATGCAAGAGAACACCTTCAAGGGACAGATTATTTTCATGCAAATAATGCTGTGATTCACAAGTGCCATTTAAAAGTAAAATAATGTTGTGCAGCTCTGATGCTGGGTAACCACGTGGAAGCAAAAATATCTCAGCATAGGATCTGCCGCTCCAGTGATCCCCATCAGTCAGCATTCATACATTTCAGCAGAGTAGTGCTGGGAAATGGATCTGGGCAGGCAGTAGATAACAGGAATTGAGTATATATCTGCAATTCTCAGTACCTCCGTACCCATAGAATAAAATCATAGATCCTTAAAATATATTCTTTTTTTCATTAAAACCTGTGGTAGATTAGCAAAATGTTAAAACTTACAAAGAGTATGAAACTTTAGACATATTCATGACATAGTATATATTCCTTGTGGTATTTTTCCTTTTTTTTTTTTTTCCTTTTTTTGGCACTAGAATAAGGTCTTAATATTCCACACTGCCCCAATGTTTTCTTCCTGTGGATTTCTGAGAGCAGCCAGATCTGGATGTTAAACAATTGCAGCTTTTGAAAAGAGAAAGGGTTGGGAGCAGCAGTGTCATGATGCACAGCCGGAAAAGAATTTTTTGCAACCAAAAGATCTGTTAATGAATTCTGAGTATTTATAGCTCTGTGAGCTTTCCTGCAGAGTTTATCTCCATGGGAAGTTATTAGCTCAAAAGTGAGCTTAGTCACAAGCCACTTATAGGGAATATTTCTATTTATAATATTCTCATTTCAGTCACTGGTGCTTCTATGACATGATTATTTACCAGTTGAGGTGTCCAGTACTGCCCTGGTCAAATGTTATTCCTTTAGATATAACTGTCTTAATGGGGAAAGAGCTATGCAACCGTGAGAGGCAGAGGAACACATGCTTATGTGAGGGTGGGATGGAAGCAGAGAGAGAGGTGTTGAAGCCCTATTGCTTGCCCAGTAACCCTATATTTACACTGAGCAGCAAACCAGGGGCTCCCACGGCAAAGGGAGTGGAATAATGGGAAATGTATCTGTGCCAATATTGTGCGTGTTATTTTTTCATCCATTTACTGCTTTATCTGATCAGTGGTTTCTGAAGTAAATACGCCTTTTGCAGTGCAGGGTGAACGGGGGTGTACATATGTCAGCACAGTAGAACAGCTTGGAGCGTGAACTGATATTAAGGCCATTCATGCATGAGGTAATTTGTTTTATAATAGCAACAGAGAGCCTGCTTATGCATCAGTGAGATGCAGCAGCCTGCTAGCCATCAGGGAATTAAAATACGATTGTTGACTGGGTACGCTAATAAATATGAACTTATGCCCAGATGGATTTTATTGGCTTTAGGACCGTGCAGCACATCCCTGTTTGTTCGCCACTGCCACTGTGCTGGGACATGAATCTTTCGGCTGTTTTTGCAAGCATCTTTCTGCAGCGAGTTGTGTCTGAAGAAGCTGTACCCCTTTCCCACAGTTGGAGCTCTTGCTGTGGATCCGGCTACATTGCTACTGCTGGAATGCACCCACACTAGCCTGCAAGTGGCAGCTGCGGCTCAGTTGATACGACGGTTTACACTACTCGGAGCTATTCAGAGCCTCTTCAGGGATCAGCAAAGGGGGAGGGAGGAGAGAAAGTGAGAAATGAGGAAAATGAAGGATCGAGCCTGGGTAGCATTCAGGAATAAGCAAAACTTGATTCTTCCATCTTAATTCAGGTTTTAGCACCCTGCTTGTATGTGCCTTCTACAGGCTTTTTTTTAGGTTTCTCGGTGAGGTTTGACTTAGAGGAAGGCCTTTCAGATCAAGCGTTGCCTCAGTGTCATGCTGCCCTTCTAAAGCAGCTTTCAGTACTGGCATATCATATTTTGAGCACGAGTGATAGTTCATTGCTGTTTTACTGAATGGAAGAAGTGACTTGTTCTTTTCACAAGGTGCAATGTCACTATTTGTGACTTCCTAGTCACTGAAGGTCATGCCCAATTTCAAACTAGATTGACTTTAATTATAGCAGAAGACTAAAAGTGAAACTGAAATGTAGAAGCCCATTATGGAAAACGGGAATGTAAGTGTAGGTTTGTGTAGCATTGCTGTGAAGTCAAATGATGCCTGTATGCAAGTGTGCTGTCAAGTGGTGATGTGCTAGAGTTCCCTTGCCAGAAAAAAACCCCGGGCTCTAGCTAGGACAAGGTGAACCCCAGCACAAGCAGTGCTCTTAACAAACGAGGAGCAGTCCCACAGGGACTAAACACTGCGGCAGAACCGGGTGCTGGGAACAGGGTCCAGCAAAAGTGCAAGGCAAGGTGAGGTGATGGACCAGGGATGGAGTCTAACCACAGAGTCAGGAGCAGATGAGGCCAGAGACAGTGCTGGAGACAAGCTACCTGCACACTGGAGAGGGGTGCGCCTACCAGGTAGTTCAAACCAGGACTGGGCACCCAAGGATGAGGTGAAGTGGAGGCCCTGGGCCATGGGC
Source organism: Aramus guarauna (assembly GCA_013400195.1). Classification (NCBI taxonomy): domain Eukaryota; kingdom Metazoa; phylum Chordata; class Aves; order Gruiformes; family Aramidae; genus Aramus; species Aramus guarauna. The sequence continues at coordinate 276,900 of VXBL01005647.1, read as the reverse complement.
AGGGGTGCAGGTAGATGCCTCCTGCGCAGGGCAGTTAGGGCCTATCGGTACCCTCACGGCTCTGCCAGATTATCAGCAGAAACCTCTCTACCTGAGCTGAAGTCAAGAAACACATTGGACTTCTTATAAGGTTTAGGGTGTTATTGCATCATTTATTATTGTCAAAATAAGAACGTTTTACTGTGTGTCCTTTTTTCCTCTCATACAAGGAGCTATAAACACTGACTCAGCAGTCCACATTCGGAGAGTTTATCACTCGGTGCTTAGACTGCCTTAGCAATTGCAGAATCAATGACGATTGCAGTATCAGGCTCCCCTCAAATCCAGCTCCTAGCAGCCTCTGTCTACTGTGGTTAAAGCCATTAGTTGATCTCCTTTACCAAAAACTCTATAATGCCACTCATTTACTGTCACTGGGTGTTGCTAACTGTTGCTCTGGACCCCTAAGGGTATATTTTGCTTTTATTAAATATGCTAAATGGCATTCCAGACAACCCTTCGGGAAGCTGAGGTTGACTTGAGTTCTTGGTTGGTGAGGCAGCACTGTGATTCATACAACCACAGCAGTTCAGCTAAACCCTCCCCTGGAGTGCCTGAGTTTTATGCCATCAAATCTCTCAAAAATGTGACTCATGAACCTGAGATACTCCAATGCTAGCATCTCCATTTGCAATGAGTTTCACTGAAACATTCACAAAAGTCTGCAAACCCCACTGCCAGATTGCTGGGCTGTAAAGGATCCATTTTTGACAGATTTATTGTGGTTTTGACATAGACTAAAGACTATGTGCTACCTTAAATGTTTATGAGAATGAACAGACAATCAGTCTTATTTTACCCAGAAGGAGAACTGGAGCTGCAGATGTCTTTACAGCTAAAAGGTCAGCTGGAAGCATAGACCGCCACTAATGAGCCTTGCAGACCTTTTATGTGATGCCTGTACTGATGGGTCCTTGACTCAAGACAAAACACAATCTGCTAAGCCATTGCTCTGATGATCAGCCTGAGAAGTAAGACTAACCTTCATTTATCTACTTGATGTTACTCCTCATGATGTTTCTTTCTCTCAAGACCAGGAGAAATTTGCTACCGTGCAAATGCGTGTTCCCAAACATCTCCATCTCCTAAATGCAGGGAGATGTCTGTCGATTGACAAAAAGCCTGTGGTGTCAATCCTGATAATGAAGAGCTCCAAACAAAACAAAGCAGTGAAAAGTTTTTAATGCTGCTATAAATCACTTGGAAATGAAGCATGTCAATGCCTTATGTGGAAAAACTAAAATGATGCAAATGGGACTCAGGAGCTGGCAGTATTTCATAGGTTTTTTACACTCATCCCACATGGAACTGGCTTTATTTCTAGTTGCACGTGCAGATTTTTACCCCTCAGCATTGCTGGTGTCTCATGTAGACATCAGCAGGAGCCTTCATCAAATACATTTGTCTTTATACTGATACTTTTTGTAGAATTGGGCTGCTTGCCACTCAAGGAAATTGTAGTTTCAAAGGAGTTCAAGTTGTTCCTCAGTATAATTCATTCCCTGAGAAGATTAAGAAAAGCTTAAATCTGGCAGCATGACTACTTTGCCTGTGAGAAGCAATGAGTATTTCTTAATCTGACAGAAGAAAACTGAGACTCATTTGGGTTTTAATGAAAAACAGAATGTCACTAAATATAAATCCAAACTTTAGCTGTCTTCTGCAGAGGAGAAACATCTCAGTGTAACCTCTAGACAGCTACCATTTCTTGCCCTGTTTCACCCTCAGCTAAATGGAGCGGGACTGTATAAGCATGCAGAACAGCAGCAATGTTTATTTCCTCTGATGTGGAAGCTATGAAATATTCCCTTGCTGAATCACACTTAAGATGTGTGTGGAGGAGCCTGGGGCAGGAAACATCAGACAATTCATACTTTTGTTTTCCAAGAGAAGTTGAAGCTTTAAGTGAGAGTGGATACACAGTAGTTTCCGAGATCTGTCCTGTGAAATCTTCGGGAGACTGCTGACCCTTTTGTTTGTGCAATGCACAAGTTGTGCAAAGGTGTTTGTGCAAAGCAGGAGGAGTTAGGGCACAGATGTCAAGTGCTCCTCTCTTACATGCTGTCACTTGTCAACGGAGAAATATCTATATGGCTAAAGGGCAACTACTTGGTTATCGGTCAATCTAAAGGAGCAGGCTTGTAGTAACAGCTGATGTTTTGTAACTATTACCAAGTATGAATTAAAAATCTGGTTATAAATGCCTGAGACATTAAGTAACTTGTTAGCTTTATGATATTGAACGTTTGATATTACAGACAATCCGATGCCTCCAGAAATTGAGGGATTCAACTTGTCCAAATCTTATCAGATGCATTGAAAGGATAAAATATTCTGCTGCACTATTCCACACTTTTATGTGCTTTTGCTCTTTTTTTGGTTGGAACTGGAAATTGAGTCAGAGGTTTGTCCCTTTTATTCCTGCAGAAGTTGTTCAGCTTTTAAGTGCTATGGAAGAAAATGATGTATGCTACAACAGATCACTGCTGGAACCTTTCCCCAATATTTTGACGAAGCGAGGTAATCCTTCTCTTAGCTGAGATTTGGAGAAATGGAGCTGGGCTCTCCAAAAGCCAAAGTAACACTTCAAGTGGTAATGGCAACCTAATAAAAAAGGATCTTAACTATTTGTAGGCTGGAAGAAAACAGTGTGGACAGAGTATTTTCTACTAGAAGGGGACAGAGTTGGTATTTCAAGCTGAGCTTTTGTCTAAGCATGCACAGAAGTAAAACTGGTCAAAAAATATTCATAGAAACTGTTTAGCGGGTGCCAATAAAACTAGTCATTAACTGAAAACTACTTGCTGCTTTTAGCCATATCCCATTACTGGCTAGATAAAAGAGACCTCAGAGTCAAGACCATTGCTCAGCCCCTGTGGCAGAGGGTGCTGGTTGAAGTCAGCATGTGTTTTACCCTGATGGCAGCACTTTTCACAAACACGAGTTGGTTTAGTAAGTTTACCCTACTTGCACTTAGCAGTATAAACCTTTAGTACCCTTTTGTAATCCCGGCTGTGCAGCTTTGCTCTATATGTCTGACTCAGCAGGGGTACTTGAAAAAATCAGGAATTTGTGATTAAATGTAATGTGAGCCCCTGATGCGTACCTGTAGTTCCTCAAGGGTTAACACTGGAGCTCCTTGCAGTACTTTGAATAGTTTTCTTGGCAGAAGTAACTATCAGTACACCAGGCTTGGAAGTCTTGATTTAACCACAGGACTGTTATCTTGAAGTTTTTAAAGACCTAGCCTCCTGTCTCACACTCTCTGATCCTCACATAAAGGCACGCTTTCCTGTGAGCCAGCTGAGAACTAAGCCCCAGAACTGCTTTGTAGAGGCTCTTCTTGCTCTGAGCAGGACTTGCCATGTGTTCATGTCTAAGGATTAGCACTTGCTCCGCTCTCAATCTCCAAGGATCTCAACTCAACTTTTCGTCTCTTAGTTGCAGATTTATAGTCTGAGGGCAGATCAGTCTGGAAAAGGGAAAACTGACGTGAAAATGTCACTTTGGTGAACAGAAGAAAATTTTTCAGTGTTTCTCAATTATCGGTAATAATCTTTGAAGCACAAAGCTGAATGAGTAAAGCTTCTGTAGTCAAAAGTCTCAAAATGATCTGCAGCTGGGAAACTGTATCAAACCGTCTTAAGCATATCAGTTTTCTCACAATCACAGTTTATCCTCAGCAGGACAGAGCCATACTCTGTTCTGCTTAGATGATGACCCATCACCACCACCTCTTTGTGTGGGCTTGTACTTGCCAGTAGTCTTCCAGAGCAGCTTCCTTTTCTTTTGCCTGCAAAGACCTCTGTCTGCACTGATGTGTATATTCCAGTGGTGGATAATGTTCAAACATCTGCAGTCAGGCTGAGATATAGCTCCAAGTGCCATAGCACAGAGCAGAGCCAAATTCATGCCTGACCTAAGAGTGAAGTTAAATGGCTCTGCTCTGGGAATCAGTTCAGCATGGGACCAGGCCTTATTCAAGTCTTGATTGCTTCACTGTTTCAAAAAAAAAGTGTGCTGAGCTGTGCTGAAGTGTAACTGAACAGTTGAGCTATTTAGCTGGAGTGCTTAGTACAGAGCATTAGAAACTTCATAATAACTTTCATAACTCACGTTTCATCCCTTCCCTCTGCTGATGTACATTTTCTCTTTCTTGGCATTAAGATAACAGAATCAAGCCGTTTGTGGACTTTGCAGGAAAAGAGTAACTTGGTTATTGTACTTTATTTTCAAATACTCTGACAGTGAAGGACTCCTATCTACTGTGAGTTCATGAATACTTAATATGTAAATGTGATCAAATCTGCATAAGCTCCAGCATTTGCACTGGTGGAAGTAACACTAATGGCATAGAGGACAGAGCTGAGCCAAAGGTTAGGACATGGTGTGCAATTTGACTGCCTATGGCTGGCAAACTTCCAGTCTCATGGGTGTCAGTGCCTTCAACCGGTGTGCTAATAACTACAAGCAAATAAAAACATTTGTCCCGAGTTTGAAGTAGTTTGAGCTCGTGGCCTGGGAAGAGGAAAAAGCCTTTTATTGTCAGTTCAGATTGCAGAAGGGAACCTATACAAACTGGCTGGAGTTAAAGTAACATATCAAACTGTCATGATCTGCACTGCAGGAAGGCACTCGCTGAGCACACAGTACTGCCGACTGCCTCTGTATCACACAAGGGTCTTTCTTATAGCCCAGGCTCTCTGGATGGAGTTCAAAGACGCTGCTGAGCCATGAACAATTCCGGTTAAGGTAACCCTAGAGTTACAGTTCATAGTCCCAATGCTTGGGCTATTTTTATCTCATTACCCATCTGTGCAAAGTATGTGGCTTTCTACGCGTACTTGTATAACGTGCTCTGGTAATGCAGTTTATCAGTCAAGAATATTAACTTGCATGAGTCTTTACAGGCTATACCAGCTGAAATAAATAACAGCCCAGAAGCTGTTCATGTGTTTGACCCAACTGGCACGTGGAGGTGTTGAGGGCCTAATGGCAGCTGAATAACTAGTTCACTGCATAAATTTGGTAAATTGGTGAAAATATATAGATTTCTCAAGTAGTCACTTAGGCTTATTGTAACTGTTGATAGCCTGATAGCTTGAAGTTGATATATGTGATTTCAAAAAATGTTAAGTAAGTATTTCCCTATTTGTGTGGCACAAAAATGTTGCTTTTACTCAGAGGGAAAGAATATGCACAAGAGCTAGCGAAAGTCGAAGCTTGCTTTCCAGTACTTAGTATCTGCCGCAGGAGGATGAAGCATAAAGAGGACAACACTTCCATGTGTAGCTTCTTGGTACAGTTGGAGCATCCCTTGGTACCGTTCATCTCGTGGCAAAACTAAGGCAGAAATGTTTGCTGGGAAGCTCTCTGCATGTGTGGTGGGAGAGGAGATGCTCTTTGCTACTACCTACATTTGTCTGCTTGCAGTATCCTCAGCTTTGACTTTTCCAGGTTGACGTATTACCCTTTAAAAAGGGAAATATGTAAGACAGGGAAGGAAGAGTGCGGTGGATGGTAGCAGATAGGGGAAGGAATATGTTAGATCACTACTGTTCTCTAAAAAGGAGGATAGCTAGGCTACATGGCTTCTGTAAGGTATTGTAGGACCAGCCGTGTGCATTGCAGCTGGGAGGACATGAAAGGCTGCGGCAATCACGTGTACGGGTCGTTCTGGGAGCATATTACTTAACCATGGTCTAAGCTGAGATGGTTTTGTCTCTACAACTTTTGCTTTTACAGTTCAGCACTTCAAAGTGCAAGAAATGGTGAAGTACAACTTTCCGGTGCAAGTCTAGTGCAGATCTGGTTTAAAGGGTTTTCCTTTTTGAACAGTAATTTATTATTTTCACTGCATATCAGTTACTTACTGGAAGAACAGAATTCAGTTTCAATGAGGAGGGACTGGAACACATGCCCTGACACCTGAGCTGGTTGGTAAGAACGCACTAATAAGCCACCTGAATGACAGAAGAAGTATCTAGAAAAATCAGTTTAGACTTCCATGCAAAAGGTGTTGATGGGATAGAATGGAATGGAGGAGAATGGAATGGAATGGAATGGAATGGAATGGAATGGAATGGAAGGCAGCAGAAGGAAGAGAACTGCAGGCAGAAACTCATCTGTATGAGGATGAGGGACAGGGCCCCAAGCAGCAGAGACAGATTTCCTGTAATGTGGACTTCTGTTCTTGCTATTTAATTTGCTAAATGCAAATTTGCATGCTTCACTGCCAAGAGAGCTGGGGTTTTTGGACAGGAGGACATGACTATAAAGAAGTTTGAGAGACAGGGGTTAGAAGGCAGGTCAGACCAGGTCATGGGTAAAAACTGAAGACAAACTGAGATTCAGCGGAGGAGAGTTGGAGGAGGAAGAATGACCAACAGGAAATGAAGCTACAACAATAAACCTTATCCTGAAAAATGCCAGATTGTTTTTCATTCCAGTAGGAATATCTATCTTGGTTCTCAGGGTAGGACTCCATTTGGTGGGACAGTAAAGAAAACAGCTAGTTCTCTGGGTAAAATGTGATGTGCCAGATGTCCAGACACTGGGTGAAGTGCTGTGCTCTTCCTGCTGAAGTCAGATTTAAAATATATGCAATTTAGATTTGTTGGACTAAAGATATGGGATAGTAAACAACTGCTACAGACCAGAGAAACATATGCACTGTCCTGTACCCATGAAGTCGGACAGGGCTAGAGCCCAGTCCCCGCTGCACCAACACTTCCGCAGCTCTCTCGGCTGGGTTACGTATCCGTACTGAGAAAGGAAATACTTGCTAGAGAGGAGCTGTGAAACTGGGGAAGAGGGAGAGAGCTGCTTGTAGTTCCCAGTGCTCCCCTGAGACCAAGGTTTACTTGCTTCATCTCTTGATGTAGCAGGCCTCACAGCCTGTAGTTTCCTTGGGCTGATCTTGGTGTAACATGCTTTTTTAGAGAATAATAGTTATGTGTTAGCTTGTGTCTAATAGTTACAGCTCACTGAATTTTAATAGCCTCATCAGCTGGAGCATGAAGCCCTTTAAACTGCACATTCCCCTTGTAAAAACTTTGTTCAGAAACGACCTTGTTACCCCACTTAAGACAGAAAAACACAAGATTCAGCAGTAATGGTTTATAGAATAGCAGTGGTTTTGGAGGCTGCCTGGCTTGGTACTGAAGGATTTAAAGGTACTAAGACAACAAGTATCTTACCATAGTTGTTGATGGCCAGCCATTGATGCTCTTTCCATGTGTTTTGAGGATGCGGTTTTGATCACTAAGTGTTGGATCAAGGACCAAGATCAGCATGTGAAGATGTTTGGGTGAATTTAATAATAGTTAGGCACAATAATCTGTACTTACACCTATGGTAGGAGATCTAACTTGCATTTCTTTTGAAAGAATGGGAGAAAATTGATCACTTGTTCAAATCTGGTTAAGAGTTAAAGGCTCTGGAAGTTAGCTTTGACTTGAGAAGGTCATTGTACTTCCTGGTAGGTGACAGTCTTTTTGTCTCAAAAAGATTATCTGGAGGAGAAGGGGAGACGGAACAAGCCTCCATTGCCGGTTTGGTTGTCAGCAAAGTAAAATGAGGAAATCTGAACGTCCAGGCTGACAAATTATTTAACTATCTAGGCTTTAGAAGGAAGCCTGCTTAGTTTGCCAGCTACCTTTATATTAGAAATATAAAACATTGTGTGACAGTACTCTTACAGAAATTTGAGTCATTTCTTTTTGCTTGCCAGTCATCTCTGGTGACTTTATAGCCTTTGCAGCTACAGAGTGCCATTGGGAGGATTAAGTCATGATTTGCCAGTCTTTGACACAAACTAATATGTATGCAAAGGCTTTTGGGTCTGAGACTTACAGGATATCATGCCAGTACATGCCAAAGAAGGTCTAGGAAGATGGAAATGCTTGTGGTTTTATTAAGAAATGTAAGGAATGTGGATTATTTCACTTCAATAAATGTCAATCTTTAGCTTCCAGCTCACTACTGCTGAGACAATTTCCTCTTACTTGAGCAGAAGTCTGGAGGAATAACAACCAAGCTAGAAAATGTTGGCTAGCAGCCTCTGTCACGAAATGGAGGAAAATAACATATCGATGTTTTTTTCTTCCCGGTAATTCCATCATCTTTGACATACTGACACAGGAGTAGAAGTCCTGGCTAGCAGTAGAAACAAAGGCGCCTTAGCCTTTCAGAGGCCAAAGTTCATCCTGAATAACAAGGTAGCACGTGATGCCACAGGGTGCTTACTACACAGAAGGTCAACAGCAATATATACACAAAAGGACCAAAACTCTGCAAATGCAATTCCTAAGCAACTTCAGCAGAAGAGCTGGGGCCAACATGGTGGGAGGAGAGGGGAAGGGTATAGAGGAAACAAGGAGAGAGGCAGGGAGATGGCACTAAAGTGCCATCCATTGATATTTGCAGCCACGATGATGAGGACTTTGTTCTGGAAGAGTTGTTTCAACCCGATAGGTATTTCCCTAGGTCAAGGTATCCTTCCCCAGCTACTCACTGGAAAGTTTTCTGTATTTGTCATCCATGGCTAGAATTAAGTCCTCTCTTCTGTTCTCACTGCTGTCCCTATTGCTGGCTCTTGCTGGCAGAGCCAAATATCTGCTGTAAACCTACCTGACCAGTGAACGGGCAACTGCCTCCAGGGTCACCAGGCGTTGCAGAAGTAGCTGCCCAACGTCAATGCTTAGGGTTTTGGCCTTCGTTGCAGTCAACTGCGATTTGCAGCTCCGTGGCCAAGCAGTACCCAGACAGCGAAGGACATTTTAATACCAAATCCACAACCAAATCAATTTATTGCAGTAAGCTACTTAGGGGACCCATCTGGTAGCTGCTAATTTACAGACTGGGCCATCTGCCACTGTCACAAGCTGGGAAGACTAGAAAAGTTACCCAACATAGCCAACAGTTTAGCTTTGTTTCCTTTTTTTTTTTTTTTTTCCTCAATGCTGTGTTTTGTTTTGCTGCTAACTGACAACAACGGCAGTGGTTTCTGTTCTGAAATCCACATTTCTCAAACCTTGGATAATCTCGTGCGGCTGGGACATGATGCTGCTGTGACTCAGCAGTTGTCCCTGGGTATGTTTATGCAGCATTCAAGCTGCTGACAGCAGGTTGGTTTGGGAAGCTGCGTTTCTACCCGGCGCCTGCATATTTTAGCTTGGTGTGACAGGATATGTGGAAAACGAATTTTAAATGTATATTATTAAAGCCTTACTCCTCTTGAGTTGCAGAAAGTCTTCTGCTGTAATGGGAAAAAAGAGACAAGGCAGCCTGATACAGAGAGCAAATCTGTTAAGAGCTGCAGGTTTCTTCTCTGAGTTGGTTTTGAACACATGTGGGGAGTGAGAGATGAAGGTAGGTTGCAAATTCTTCAGTAAAGGTCAGCTCCAAAGAGCAACGTTTCTGCAGTCCTTGCAAAACATGCCATGGCAATTTGGGGTCAGGCAAGTACTGCTGGTGCTCAAGAGGCCATGACAACCTTCGAGCATAGCTACCCATGTCTGGAATAGGACATGTCCCCTGGCTTCATGGCATGCTGCCGTTGTTTTCCCCAAGATGGGCAGCACTTGGCGGCGTCTTCCTTCAAACAAGAATGCCGCGTCCATCTCCATGAAAGCTCATCTGCTCTAGTTGGGCACTTTCTCCTGCATGTGTGAGCTAATAGTTGTTTTTGTTCAAGGTCTGCGTGACTAGGTCTCCTCATCTGCTCTTGGTTGATGCCAACTCTCACAGTGCTTATAACTTGGGTAAAATTTTCTGTTGGAAGATGATGTGGTGAAGCTGAGCTAAATGTAGAAAACCGCGACTAGGAAAACCCTTAGTCTAAAAAGAGTTTTCCTTTGAGACTATATTTATGTGCCCTTGAAAAAGGGTTGGAATTTAATCCATGCTTGGTTTGTGCTAACTGGATAATGTTTCAGGCTGAGCAGTAGAAGTGGTGGCATATAGGATTTGCATAGTTTTCCACTGGTAGCCGTACAGATGGTGAAAACTGAATCAGCAGGAGAGACCCAACGCTGACCTTCTGAAGGTTTGACCCTGAGAACTCCTCTGGGCTGCCCTCGATTAAGATGGCAGCTCATCCTAAGAGGGGGAAAAACTCAGCAAAGACAAAGCTCTGCAAAAGCAGCTTTTTTGTTGTCAAGGCAAAGACCCAAAGCCTTTCTTTACTTTGTGAGACTAATGGTACGCTGCCCACCAGGACCAAGGCTTTCTACTGGAAGATTGGGTCTGCAATTTCTTTTTCATCTGAGCATGCTTTTCCTCACTTACTGTGATTGACTGTGTTATCCTTAGGGGGCACATTAATTGAATTCTCTATCAGACTCTGCTTTAAGAACTGGGAGGGCCCAGAGGAAAGATTACCAATAGGGGTCCTGCAGCTAATGTGATTAAAAATTATTTGGCTGCAGAAGAAAGAACGTTGTTGTTCTCCATTGTATTTCTCTGCAAAGAGATAACACTGATGCTGACTACAGAAGTGACAGGTCACACGTGTTTAATTTGAACAGCTATAAAAAGAAACTTGCAGTAAGGCTGCTCGTTGGGAATTTAATAAATAAAAGTTATTACCATAGCTCAGTATAATCCTAATAATATCTGTTCGTGTACTCTTCTTGGAACCCAAGCTATCAAAAAATTAAGCGAGGAAGTTGTTGTGGTAAGAGCAGATTAGATCTGAAAGGGAGAATTATCTTTTTTTATGATGGAATTTGGGTTCTGAGCACTGATCTGTTTTGTCCTCACAAAGCTTGTACGTCAACGCTGCTAGATTATTTTACAGCTGGGGACTACAGGCTCAAACGAAATAACCAGCCCAAGGTTACCCTAGGTCTCCTTGCAAAGGTTGCGGTGGGTTCTCTGCTCATTAAGCTCTCGTTATCTCTCGGTACTTCCCTACTGGGTGGCTGTTTGTGCGATGGGAGAGTTCCTTCAGGTGCAGCTCTTTGGGTTAATGCAGCTGCAAAGAGGCTCTGCCCCAGCTGAGTCTGTTCCTCATAAGGCTGTAAATGAGGCTGGGATGGTGCGTGGCCCTGTGTGGTAGGTAAGAAGAGAGGGGAGGGATAAAGAGCTACTCACAGGGAAGGGGTGCCCCTGAAACTGAGATCTGGCTTTCTGGTGTCCTGGTCTACCTTCTGCATGGGAGTTTGAGGATGGGTTTTGTGTGCCTGCTGTCCTAGGGTTCTCCTGGAAGGCCCCCTGGCCAGATGCTCCCTGGGTCTCTGTGCAGATGTGACAGTTGAAGGGCTCCGGGGTTTTGCGATGATCCACTGACCCTCCTAGAAGCTGCTTTAATATTTCAGATTTAGTTCTGAATGTGAAGACTGGAAGGAAGGTATGTATCTCACTGTAAGCCACTACAAAATGCCTTTTAGGGGTTTAGTCTGTTTTATTGAAGTCTGTGGTTTGTTTTTGCCTGCTTTGCTCAGGAATGCACTCGTGGGAGAGGCACTACACCTCCTGCAGTGTTTGAACCCGAGGAAATTGGCCACAGCACCAGGAGCTGTGGTTTCCTTCTCCTGTGATTCTACAGCTTTTCCACCTCTCTGTAAGCTCTGAGTATGGCCTTGCTGGAATGATCAAACACCTGCTGCAAATGAGCCTCAGCTATTTAATCAGTGCACAAAGGCAAAGAGTTGGATAGCATAGTGGGCTTGCCATCTCTGAAAGTAAGTTGAATAGCTACCAGGGCTTATAGTTTTGCAATGTATATAACTTGGAAATGATGGTGAGAGTGGCTTCAGCCCATTTGTGTGGGTTCTGCTGGCAGTCTGCAATGAGAATGGACCAACATAAGTTACATTTCTTGCACTGGAAGATACTTCACAGGCAAGCCAAGTTCCTTTGTCTTTTGAATAAGTTAAGCACTGACTTATTTTTGTGGTTATTGCTTTCCTTATTGTAAGGTTTTTTTTGCTCACTAAAATTCCAAGTGTGTCTTTAACCTATGTTTTTCACTTACAATGTCAAAGTTTTGTTTCCTTGTTTTATGGAAGGAGTAAAATCTTGCCATGTGTAAAGTATCCTGAGAAGTCTCGAGCAGAGATGTGTGCAAACTGTGCAACTTCAGCTTCTGAACCACAGGGAGTTTGATACAGTGAGGGGAAAGATCCTTGTGAGAGGTGAATGTACCTTTAAAAACTGCTTAAGAAAGCAAGTAATTTCCTCATGCTGAGTTTAGGCCCCTCTGTTTGTTTAGGGTTTTTTTGTGAATTATTGCTGCCTGTCTGTCGCTACCCCTGTGAATTTCAGCTTGTAAAATAATCATGTAGAAACTCAAGGGATTGGCAGTGCAATAATCTAACAAGTCCTAATAACATGTTGTCTTGGAGTTGGCCATCAGTTTCTGACTTTGCTGGTTCCTTTGATGTAGAGAAGAGCAAAGTGCCAGCTGGCAAGGCTTGGCTTTCAGGTACCTGGCGTGTTCCTAAGCTCTAATGTTTTCCTTTTTCTTGCCTTAGCATTTAAGTGAGTCTAACAAAGAATTCCAGGATCTTTCTGATCTTGGACTGCTGTGAATAGAAATGGACATCTTGGAGGTAAGAATGGGTACAGTGGGTAATGGATAATCTCTCTGGTAAACAAATGGGTGAGACTGAAGTACTAGACCCAGATGCAGGTGAGAAGTGCTTTGTCTGTTCAAAGGCTGGGTTAGCGGTGAAATGATGTGCTTCATTTAATATGAAGCAAGGAGAAATTCAGGAGTCAACGGGGTATGAAAGAGAAGGCTGGTGTGAGACTTGGGGTGGTGCATAAGATGGGGAAACTCTGCAGTAATTTCTGATCTTCCTCTGTTTGCACTGGTTTCAAATGCCAGCATGAGAGGTAAGGCATCAAGCATTGGCAATCGCTCGTTCTCTCTGAACCGGATGCTTTGAGGCATTTGGTCTACCTGTTTAGAGGCTGTAGTATCGTTATGCTCTATTGCTGCCTGTAGTAGAGCTGGGCAGGAATGAGTAGGGGACAGGGCTTAGTTGGAGAGCCAAGCTGGGAAGCTGTCACTGCATTTGTCAGATAATCTCTTTAGAAATAAATCTGTTATGACATGACTTTTCCAGACTCCTAAATACAGCCATCTCTTGGGGTGTCGAGCCTTTGTTTTTCAAGGCTATGAGCAAAAGCTCTTAACTGTGATGATGTTTAGAGATTGGAGAACATTTCCCCCAAGCTTAGTAGAAAGATGTCAGATGTGGCAAAATGACTTATTTTAGGGTTGGTGTAAATCTGGAAATGAAATAGCTCAACCTAACCAACCAATGCAATGTTTTAATAAAGCTGCCAAGAAAGAAGTAAGGGCTGTGGTTGTGTTCATTATTGCATTGAATAAATCTTTCTAGCTGCATGCAGAAATGGGCGGAACAGAAGGCAGTTTGACTTTCCTGTTTCTAGGCTCAACAACATATCAAGGCTTTAAGACTGGCTACTGCTTGCAGTGTGAGGAAAAGATGGTCTTTCCATCCTTTTCCCAGAAAATAATGTTTTCATGACACTAAAGGGACAGCTTTAGCTCTAGTGTGTTTGAGCTCAACTGGTATGAATTTTAGTGGGAGTCTGTGTATAGAGGTTTCACTTGGTCCTTGCTGAATAATAATATATCCTTGTTGGGAGCATTTGTTTTATACTTAACCCATCATCTAGAATTCCCTCACTCCTCTCTTGCCAGGGCTTCCTACAGAAGCTTTGTGTAAAGGTAAGCCTCTGGCTGGTGTTGCTCTGAGACTGCTCATCACCCCCTGCCTGAAAAGGGATGTGTGTTTACACCGTGACATCTCCAAGAGCTTTGAGCCCAAAGATATCTATGCATGTGCCCTCTTGATAGGTGAATGAAATTGTGGCTGATGGCATTTATCCCTTTCACGTGGCTTGCTTATCCAGATGCCTTGTAGCAATGGAGGTGTTTCTGCTGTGCATAATGGTATATAAGATGATGTAAATTCCCTGCTCCAAAGATCAGCAACGATGTGAAAGGATTTTCCTTGAGTGAAGGAGGAGGTGGAGGAGAGCTGGCCCCAGAACCAGCTCTGGGAGAAGAGGCTGCTTCAGAGCAGATGGAGAGTTTAGCCCAAATGAGAAAGGACACGGGCTGCAAAACTGTCTGGCTGGTTCCCAGGCCATCAGCTGTGAAGGGATGCATGGGTCTGTGCAGTTGTGATGTGATTATCTGCTTGCACTGGCTCAAGCAGCCCGGGGAACTGCCATGGAAGAGCCCTGGAGGGCGCCCAGATGCAGCAAGCGCTTCAGTTCAGCATGGGAAGAGCTGTCTCTTGGCAGAGGCAGTAAAGCCCAGCCTATGTGTAGGCTTGCACCCAGACATGAGCAACTGTGGTCAGTACAGTGGGATGGAGTATGCTTGGGGTCAGCAAGGTTCTAGTGAGTTGTTTCAGGTACTTAGATGCTGCATTTTGCATGCTCTGTGCTTTTCAGATAGCATGAACGCCTCTCTTCAGGTTCCTTTGGTCTGCTGTTCTGCAGGACAACCCTGGTCGCATCAGTGTCAGTTTTTGGATGCAATTAATGATCTGGATTTATGATGCTTATGTAAGAGTTGTGAAGAGGAATCATCTTTGGTGGCAGATTGGTGTTGTCAGGCTTGGTCACACACTAGGACAGGGGGAGGTGTCTGGTGGTAGGAAAGATGATAACTTTTTCTGTATAATGAGTAAGATTATTTCTTCATAACTAAACTTTTGTTTAGCTTGGGGTTTTCTAATGTAATATTAGTTCAGTTTTGGTATTCTTAACCTTTTCCTAGTGATCTTTGTGATTTAAAACAACATCTGATTTTATTTTTTCCCCACTCAATTGTCAGTCAGTTGTCTACATATCGTTGACTACATGATGAACACCTTTAATTTCAACTCCCAATAAAAAGTGATATTTTCTTATGCACTGTCTCTGTTCAGCTTTAAAAAAAAAAAAAGCTTAGTGATCTCTATGGACTCAAGGTGTGCAGTGGCTTGTGTGAGAATGCAGCATTTTACTTGCCTGGCTAGGGTCAAGGGTACTGGTCAGGACTTGTAAGCGAAGACTTACGAAACAACTCTCAAACCTCTGGAAGTACCAGATGGTGGCCCTTGCATTAGGCAATTAAGGAAGTTGTAATTAAGTCAGGTGGTGAACTTGCTTGTTATGACTCCTGGTGTATATCCATTATTGCTTAACTGAGGAACTGTGAACCAGGTGTAGGTAGCATTTGGAAACAAATAGAAGTGGAAAAGGATCTGTCCTTCAGCCACATCAGATCTTCAGACAAGGGTGTATTAGTGGCCAATGTCTTTTCTGAACCATAGCCATTTCATCAGAATGTTTTTACAAGTGGAGCCAGCATGCAACTTCTCTGCTGTTGCCCATGCAGAAGTGTCCAAAGCTGAACCAGATGCTGCTCAAGGCAAGTTGACTTACCTGCTTCCCCCAGCTCTTCAGGGAGGTATGTATTTGAGCTCTAAGAAATGCACATCAAAAGCTGCAGATAATCAGCATTCCTCTCCAGTGAGGAGGAGAAGATAAACTCCCTGTTATTGGTGTTTCCAGTCACAGAGAGAACTGGGTGAGGGTTTGGGTGAGATTTGCCAGCTGTTCCCTGGTCAATGAGACATGTTGGCTGCAGAAGCGTTTCCTGCATGAACTAGAGTCCAGCCCTGGTCCTAGCTTGGAGTCTTTGTGATAACTGGTGGGGTAGTATCGCTACATGGGTTTTGCCTAATATCACAGACATTCTTACTCTGAATTGCAGTATTGTTTAGATTGAAAGAGATAATCTAGTGCGAGTGTCCTGGGAAAGCAGGGTCAGCAACAGCAGGTTGCCCAGGACTGTCCAGTTGGAGTCTGAATATCCCCACAGCTGGGGACTTTACAACCTCTCTGGGCAGCCCGTTCCAGTATTTGACCACTCTCGCAGTCAAAAAGTGTTTTCTTGTCTTCAGATGGGATTTCACATGTTTCAGTGTGTTGCCTCTTGCCCCATCAGTGGGCACTAGTGAGAAGAGCCTGCCTCCCTCTTCTTTGTTCCCTCCCATCAGGTACTTGGAAACACTGATACGACCTTCCCTGAGCCTTCTCCACGCAGAATAGTCCCAGCTCTCTCTGCCTCTCCTCATGTAAGACTATTTGTTGTATGCATAAAGCTAGACTTCTTCTATCAGAGAAGAAATAAGTGTAATGCAAGGGAGAGAGAGAAAACTACTGAGTAACAGGTTTTGTGAGTGATGTGCATTCCAGTGATGGGCTGTAGGGGTGTAAAATCTATTTGTTTTACAGAGAAATAGCTAGGTAAAGGGTAGTAGGGAAGATGAGTGCTGGATGAATAAATGGCCACGAGGAATTGTAAATTCAAGTATTGGAAAGGGTGAGAACTTGTACTGGCTAAATAAATGGACAGCAAATACTGTTTGTCCAAAACTCAGGTTGCTGGATTTAGACTTGCTATTCCTTTTTTTCTCAGTGGGTTAATTTGAGTCCAGTGATTTGGAGAGGTGAGTTGGTATAGATGTATATATGACCTAGTGGTAAACCTGTGTTTGCAGTGCAGAGATGCAGTCAGGTCTTTAGGGATAGAAGGACTTTATGTGACAGTTTGCCACAACCTGAGCCTGTGACCAAACTCCAGTATATAGCATCTGAGAGCTCACAAACCTGGGAAAAACAGATTAGGCTTTAAAACTTTGGGGAATGTGAGTACCTCTGTCTTCCCCCATCAAAACTCTATCTGTGATGCATTCACATAACTGTACTGCTATAGTAGTTGTTCTCCACCAGCTTTTATCTTCATTAACTCAACCCTTTGGATAATACTGTGGTCCTGGGAGGCCACACTGAAACTTCCTCTGGAGAGGCTGAGTACTAGCAGCTCCAGCTCATGTTAAACACACATTTGGTAGTGAACACGGTCGTGCTTCAGGAAGACATAGCAGCAAGGGCGAGCAGGAAAGGTCTTCCTTTGCTGGTAAGTCAGCTTCATGTGTGGTCACTGCGCAGAGCAGTTGTGCTGATCTGTGAAGAAAAGGCCCCTCGTTTGCCTTCATAGTATCTAGCATTGCAAAATAGCCACCCTTCCCTGTTTCACCTCTATGTTCCCCAAACTGGGTGCAAAAATCACCCCAGGTGAGGTTGCTTTGAGGTTTCTGTTTGTAAGTGTAATATCCTCCAGTAACCTGTAAGTCTGGTCCCTGCAATGACAGGAGTACTGGTGTGGCTTTCTGCTTGTGCCACTCCTACTGTTTCTTTTCAACAGCTTTCTTACCAGCGTCTTTCGAGCTTTCCACAGCAAAGTGTTACGCAAACGAACTATCCAGATCCGTGGATGATTGGCAATATGTTTTTTTATGCACAGAATGGAACCTTTGCTTGCCAGGATTCTTTATTCCTGCTCCTTTCTCCCATCAGTTTAACCTGTGGTCTCTGGAGCATTGATGTAAATTGGCGTTTCTCAAGGCTTTAATTTCTATTTAGCTACCATGTTGTGACACTGCTGTCCAGTGACAAGTGTTGCATTTTCCTGTGGAATAAGTGGCTTCCGATGAAATCTTTAGTCATACCTTGACATGTGGGTTTATTATTTTTTTATTGCCTTCATTGGCTACCAAATGGCACTAGAAAACACAGAGGAAAACCATGATAAACCATGAAATGATCTGCAGTGCCCCTGAGAGAGTACTGGAGACTGATGTTACTACAGCGCTGCCTCCATGACCAGCACCTCTGTGTTGAGATTCTGAGCCGTAAATCCAAGAATATCAATAGAAGTTACTCTGAATGCAGTGTAAATCACACTTGGATGGAGCATTGGAGCTGCAATCAGACCATGTTAGCCTTCAGGATGTGCACTGCAGAACGTCGAGGAGGCTTTTGAGCAAAGCTGTTGGTGCTCTCCGACATGCCCCTCTCCCTGCCACAGACCTGCGTACCATCCACAAGTGCGTAGTTACGTGTGGGGTGGCAGCTCTGAGCAGGAGCATCTTGCATGTGGCTTGGAGTACAGCAGGGAAACGTGGTGTGCGTCCTGGTGGGATGAGTACTATAGCTTGAATTCCTCTTGCTGATATGTGTCCTAGCAAGTGCTTATTAGCCGTTACATGGAAGTTGGCATGGTTTCTGTATTTACAGCTTCTGATTGCGTTTCAGATGAAAAGCTTTAACAGTAGAGTCCACTATCTCAACTGCCATTTGAAAGTAGTGTTATATTTAGCTGTTTTTTATTACTAGCAACTTCAGCAGTTGAAATTGGACCTTGGGGCTTCAAAGCAGCTGCTCGGTTAAGGAAGCATTGCTGAATAAAAGCTCCCTGCTCTGCTACCCTCCCCCTGCTTTTCTACACTACCAGCTGTGTCAGCCCAGCAGCAAGGAAGGGAAGTTGGCCTTGAAGTGAATCTAAAGAGGAAAGAGAGTGAGAAGAGGAGAGGTGGAGTTAGCCGGCTAAATGCAATAGCAGCCCGCAGCGTGGGAAGATGAGAAAGCAGAAGCAAAGAGACTGATGCTTGAATCTCTGTGTGGGTGAGCTCTGCGGAGCAAGGTCTGAATAGAGGGGAGGACCAAGGAGTTTAAAGACTGAACGCACTCAGTGGAAAGGCAGGGATTGCACTCCTTTTTCTTTCTGGAATAACAATCAAAGGAAAAAGGGAAGGGGGACAAGGAGGAAGTGAGTAAAATCAGTGCCAAATTCCAGTTAAAATGAGCCTTTAACAAACAAAGGGCTGTGAAATGGGAAGACAGTCTAAAATCTTTTTGGTGTAATGCAGGAAGCAAAGAACAATAAACAGGCATGTGAGAACACTGTAGGCATGATACTCCTATTTCACGATATTCTTATTTTGGTTGTGTAACTTCTCTAGGCTGTCACTAGTGATACTTGCTTTAAGCCTTAGTGCAGCCTGAGTGTTACGGTCTTTCAGAATAAGAAAGTAACTGGCAAATAAAATTTGTTGTTCTTAACTTTTTTTTTTGCTAAGACCAGACTAGCAGAAACCTGGAGACAATAGGATGACGTTTACTTTCTGTAGCACTCCCAGCTTCAATAGATAACTGCGTGGCTTTTAGCCAAGTCTAACACATTCAAGTTGAATTCCACAGATTTTAGGCAGCTTGAGGTAAATAAATCAGAATCTTAAATGCACTGAGTAAAAGTAGTCAGTCTCAAAGGCCACTTAAAACTGCTGCGAGTGACTAGACTGGAGCTTTGAAGGCTTGGAGGGAGCTGAAAGTATGTACAAAAGTAAACAAAATCAGGGGAAAACCTTCTTTATACCTTCTAGGGTAATGCAAGAGCTAGTCTGCAATCCCATTTGGTCACAAGTGCTGCTGATAGATATGTAGTCAGTCCTCTGCAATTGCTGATGGCCCTTACCTTTCAGTAAGGGAGTATTCCCTCCACAGCCCCCCCTTGAAGGGGAGCACAGAAGTGGCTTGCTCAGCTTTTCCATGTGGGTGGAATAGGTACTCAATGTGAGGTCCTGTGACCCAGCCAGCTTCTTCCCACAAAGGCATTACTTTTATCTGTGTTCTGCCAGGCTGGTAATGGGGTTGGGGTTGAGTGGTTGTTCCAAGAGGGTGGTCAGAAGGACAGAGCTGTTTTCTTGCTGGGCTGCAGAGCAGCTGTGAGCACAGCCCCTCCAGTCCAGCCATATCTACCCTTGGTTACCAAACCCACAACTGTTTTGGTAATCTTGGGTGACCGCAGGGCTTTGCTTAACCTTTCTTTCCTTTGGTGGTGGTAACAGACCAGTGACTCACTAGAAAAAACATAAAACTCTCTTCTAAGGATTTTCAGAAGTTAGTGTGCCTCTCAATTATTTTGTTCTGCCAGCCAAGTACTGCTAAGCTGCTAATAGGAAAGGGCTAAACCTCACTGTTGCTGTTTTCCTCAATTTTACTGAGGGCTGGAGAAAGACAAACCTGGTGTTGAGAAGTCAAAGGTACTGGTCTCGTAAACTATGCTATGTTTGTGAAGCAGCTGAGTGTTACATCGTTTTGGAAGAAGGATTCTGGCTTTTCAGCTGTCCCCCAGTCTACTAATGACCTGCTGGTGGGAGCTGAGAAAGGTGTAAGAGCTGGTCCTGGGAGCTTGACTCTAGACCTGGGAAAATGCCAGCTGGAGAAGGTTGAGGTGTGCATACAGGACTTAGCGTCATCAAAATGAGACGATGCTGTTCCTTAGCCTAGCTGCAGCTTTATATTTTTCCCTTTTTGAGCTCTAGTTTCAGAAAAACGTGCTGTTTATCATGATTTCTCTGTTTGGGTGGGTGGTAGACGCAATGAGCCCACACGTGCTACTCTCCCCTTGCCTCTTGGAGCCCATGTATAGTGGGTCTCTAAGAGTATAGCAACTCAGCTATAAGAGCAGCTTTCAACATACTGAAATTGTAGGCTTAATTTCAATGTGGCTGGCTTAAAAGCAGAACAGCTTTCTTTTTGCTTTGTCTTCTGGCAGAATGCCAGGCTCCCCCAGCTTCCTGCCTGGTTGTGGTGGCTTTCTGAATGACAGAATAAATCTACTCTTCCCCCCCCAGCTCTCCCTTGAGGGACTCATGAAAGCCCTGCTCTCTGAAAGGCGTGCTAGAAGCCTTAAAATGCCCCCATAAGAGTATCAGAGTGTGACGTGAGAGAATAATCTACATAATCAGATTTTTGGTTTTATCTGGGCTTTTTGTACAGAAAAGGCTGTGTATGACATGTTCTTTACGGAAATCTGAACAGCAGCCTCCTCTTTCACCCCTCTTTCTGCTTGTTTAGCATGCAACAAATGTCTCTTTTTCTTGGCCTAAGGGGCATGCAAAATGTTCTGGAGGCCAGAGGAGAATGCAAGGGAGGGCCTGAAAGAAATGGGATTAATTGCTATTTTTAAGTCAATAGAGTATCCTTGCTAGCAAAGAAGTATCGAATGGGAAATAGGGAATAAAACAGATTGACTGATGAGGATTCAGGAGTTGGTGGAACATCTGGATTGGATGTTCTTGCTGTTTCTTGTGGCTTTATTTTGGTGATGCCATAAAAACCAAAGAAGAATAGGCTGGGTGGACCAGGCAGGTGAAAATGGACATTAGCAGGCTTAGCTGATTTAAAAAAAAAAAAAAAAAAATCAGATTGTGATAGACCTCACTTGAAGCTTTATGGGAGATGGACCAGGACCATGGGTACAGACCACTAAACCATTGTTTTTGCAATGGTCCTGCTGATGCTGGACAGGACAGTGAAGTGGTGCCTCTTCTAGAGGGATGAGTAGCAAGGAGGTACATTTTATGATGGAGAACTTGAAATTTTATGCAATCCAGTGAGTTGCAGTTGAGACTTGTGTTTACTTGCTCACAAGGTCTCGAAGAGCAGATGGGGAGAAGGTAAAAAGGTGATTCTGAGAAAGACAGGGTTTTGCAGCCTATGAGATTAATATTTAAAAAAAAAATCAGCAGTGTGGGTACAAAATTTAGGCTGCAATAATATTTTGTGACACTAGCTGATAATAGTGATGAGAAAAACTAGCATTTGATAGCTTACTGCTGCATTCTGGGGAAGGGTAAGTCCAGGTTCATCCATCTGCTTTGCTGTAGTTTTTCTTAGGGAGGATCCTGGAAGCTGTCTCCTTTCAGAGGGAATAAAGAATGAATACACAATGCTGCTTTTAGTTGAACTTATTTGTGAAAATAAGGAGTTTTTTCCAGGAACACATAAAAATAGCAGCCAACCATCTCTAGCCTGAACAGCATATGGCTGAAGCTCAGCTTTGAAGTTCACCAGTTGCTGCAGCTTCTCCAAGGAGGTTAAAACGCTTCTGTAATAGAAGTGACCTGAGGAATTGGGTTCATGACTGCATTCCCCCACCACCAGGCTGGTGCTTGGAGTCTGAGGCATTTAAACGAGTTGTCCTAAATGGAGTCCTTAAATTCCTCAGTGCCTCTGATGCCAAAGTGGGAGAGCTCAGCTGTGGTTTCCAGGCCGGTTTCGTGTCCCCAGCCAACGGAGCTGTGCATGTGTAAACCCCATCTTGGGCTCTGCTCCTGCCTTAGATGGGTTATTGGTAGCTGTTCTCCTGGACTGTGGCTTACTCTTGCAGGCAGTTTGATTTGGCAAAGCTCTGCCAAGAGGTATAGAAATGGAGCTAGCTACAGCTCACCTTTGCAAGCTTTTCCTGCAGTTGAAAAATTGCGTTTACTGTTCAGAGCTCCTGAGCTGAGTGTTTTCTTCAGGAATGTGGAACGAGTCCTACTTCTGGCTGAAGTCTGTGTTAGTCTTATTATAGAAATTAGGCAGCTGCCCAAAAGTCTGCCAAGGGGCAAAACCTAGTTCTTGCCCTTACAGCTCTTAATAAATGAGACTGGTAGGTGAGTCCATGACCACCTGGGTCCCCGCTGCTACAAATACTGTGCAGCAGATTCATGTGGATGTCAAAATCCTGACCGAGTTCAGCTTCCCCTGAACTAGTCCACTGCTTTAGAAGTGACCTACTTGAAAATACAGCCAGTAATGTAATTATCATCGGGGAAACAACTCACCTTCTGTTGCTTAATTATATTTTCCACGTATACTTAGTCCATTTCAAAGAAGCTGTGTTGGATGGCACACTGGATTTCCCCTTAATTACTGTTGTATGGTAATTGCCATGTAATTACACTGTTATGAAGACAATGTGCATGCATTTTTGTGGGGCAGTGATTTATGGAATGTAAGCATATTTTAAAGTGTTATAGATGTTCTTCACACAGGATTGTAAGCCCTTTAATGACAGTGGTCTCTCACTGCTATCCAGTGTTTTAATTTTTCTTGTGTTTAAGGTCTCCTGTAATACCACTACTTCATCATCCAGCCAATATTCTGGAAATTACACTGGCTGGATGTGGTGAGGTATCTAATGATCCTCATCATGCTTGTAAAAAAAAAAATAAAAAAATAAAAAAAATAAAAAATTGCCAGTGCAGAAATAAATCAAGTGTACTAATAAACAAGTTGAAGGACTTCTAGTGAGTATTTTGGTACTGCTGTGTGCTTCAAGGTGCTTGGTGGATGTTGGTTAAAAAAAGGACTGGTTAGTAATCCTATTGCTGAAAGGATATAAGTTCAATTAAATGTTGGTGCCTCACCTGTGGACACAGGAGTAGTGACTCTGTATGTAATCCTTTCCTTCTGGTAGCTTACATGATAGCTTTGTCAGGGCACTTCAGAAAATTAAATTTACCCTAAAAGGACAAAGTAGCTCTGGAGATTACCTTTGCATGAATTGCTTTCATAAATAGGTCGTGACACCAAAGGGGCAACAGAGAAGGTCTCGAATCCCTTACTGCATGTGGCTTTGTAGCACTGGAAGCTGTTACGTACAGAGATGATGTGGATTAAAAGCTCACAACGGGCGAGCGTGCTGAGTAGTGTAGCATGCACTTGCAGATGGGAATTTGGAAGCCAAATAATTGCTAACCTGAACTTTGGTTAAGGATTTAAAGGTGTTTGTGGTGTTTTTTCCTTTTTCTCCAGGATGTCTACTTAAAACTTACTATGTGACTCCCCTGCTGTTAACGTGCTTTGCACATCGGCCCCGTTTCACTGTGTTTCTAGTGACGGGATTACCTGTTTTCCTGTGTACTTTCAGCATCTCTTTGGCAGGATGTCATTTGGTGCAGATGTGGAGCCAGGCGTGATCCTTATTTCCGCTTATGTAGTTACATACTGTCATCTCCTCTTTGCTTATATGTTCATGTGGTCCCATGCTGCAGTCCTGTGCCTCCCCATACCTGGGAGAAGAAAGAAGATGAGCAGCCCACCAGTGGCAATAAGGCCAGCAAGGTTCTTCAGACAACAGGGTATCGCACAGTTTTATTCAGTGCGACACAAAAGGAAAGGTATTACAGAAAATGGGAAAGGCAGAACCTCTAGTTCATCGCAGGATTCTTTTTAAGGTGCTTTTTAGAAGTGTTGGGCCACTGCATTGTAGGGACAACTAACAACTGTAAGTTGTGTTTAAATGCTAGCCATTGAAACAGCAGTGTTTGCCCTTGCTGCCCTGGTGACTGCAGAGGGAATTACAGTCCCAGAGATCCATGGCTGATGAAATGAGTTGCAAAGAGGAGAGGCAACCCTCTTGGCAAGACCTTTTGCAGCAAGTACTGTATGATGACTGCTTGTAAATTGCCTGGGAAAGGCTTTCTGAGCAGCTTAGTTCTTGGAATTAAGATTATTTTCATCCTTCTGGAATTCTGCGGCACATCTTATGCAAATGAAAATTGTACCAGGAAAGATAAGTCTCCAGTTTTGTGCTTGTGCACAAATGTTACTCTTGCCATATAGTCCCAAATCTAGCAAAACTGAAGTGACTGGACAAAACTCAACTTTATCTCTCTGTTTCCAATGGAACCAAAAGTGATGAAATTAAGTGTGACTAAACCATGCAGGCAAACACATTGTTATCCTGAACTAAATTTGTATGTAGGCTTTGGCTCACTGCTATGCACAAAGAGTGAAACTGGCTGTGAAGAGGACAAAGAGCTCATCACAAACATATGCGATTGCTTTGACATGCCGCACAGCAAGGGCAGTGGCTTTGCTGAAACTTGGCCAGACAGCTGCATCGCTTGCTTTTCTGCTAACGTGCAACTAATAAAATTCTTTATAAGCCTTCATGTAGCTGTACTGCTACTTTTATAGCTTTTTATTCATGGCTCAGGCACCAGGAAGATAATGACATCGAGTCCCATGCTTGTTGTCCTGGTGGCTGCGCACAGCTCTGTGCTTGTTTGGAGCAGGGTAGAGGATAGCAATGGATCCTTGCTGATATGGTCACTGTTTTCCTGCCTCTTAGCCTTGTCAGCCAGCTACTCACTGTTTTGCATCTTCCCGGCACCCTGATTTTGTCTCTTGTTGGAAATAACCCAGCAAGGCTTGATTAAGTAATCTTATCCTTTAGTACTTTTTTTTTTTCTTGTGACTTGTCTTTCTTGATCTCTGGGATTCTGCCCCAGGACACACATGCACAGCTTGTCTGTTGTCGTTGGCACAGAGCAGGCTCTGCAGTTTGCTAAGCCAGCATCTCCTACAAGTTTTGCAGAAGAGATGAACCGAGCCTTGTAAGATGCTGAGCTGCCAACATAGCCAAGTACTCCCCCAAGGCTGGGGAAGAGTAGTTGCTTTTTTATGCCTAGCCAAACTTTTCCCTTGCACAGTGTGCTCCCCTCTGAGGACATTAGCAGGTAGTCTTACAGGTATAGTAGCAATGCCTGCTTCACTGATAAGCCAATGCACCAGCTACCTTTTGTGCTGAGTTATGTGTATGCAGTGTCACTGCTCCTCTGCCGGGCAGAGTGCAGAATAAGACCCCAGAGTGGCTGTTGCTTCTGGTACATCTTACTTTAAGGCCCTTAGCAGGCCTTCTTCCCTGGGGAGGAGAACAGCTTTCTTCCAAGCTGTTCATCAAGCAAAATACCTGCTTTTTCCATTTCTGGCTAGAGCATCATTTTCACCTGGGGTGGATTAACCTTGGCTGGCCAGCAGGAACCCACCAAGCTTCTCCTCTCCTTAGGAGGACAGGAAAGAAAAGAGTATCAAAAAGCTTTGATAGGACAAAAAGCTTTGAAAGGACAGGGAGATCACTTGCTAATTAGTCATGAGCAAAACAGACTTGACTTGGAAGATTAATTTATTGCCAATTAAAAGTAGAATAGGATAATAAGAAACAAAACTAAACCCACCTTTCCCCCATTCCCCCTTCATAAACTATGGGGATAATAGTTTTTTTCTTTTTCTCCCACCCCTTGCAATCACAAAATGTGAGGCTCTTCCCTAAGCTCTGATGAAACCATTAATCTCCACATCCAATATTTTACTCCTCTTCTACCACTGATGCTAATCTAATAGTCTGAAGAGTGTGAAATGCTGTAAGAAGGCTCACTTACACTCACTGGTGTCTGCATTGGCCACTATTAATTACGGCTGGTTACTATAACTGCCTTTAAAAACACCTCTTTAAGGTGAGGAGCACTTTGAGCTTGCACAAGCACCTTGCACCTAGAGTTCTATGTACTCCTGTCTGAGAAGTGATTGTCGCTTCAATAGTCGTCTCTGCATCTTTGTAGGCTGGATGTTCTGCCAGCGATGGGACAGCTATGGATTCTCTAATGACTGTTTTCTGTGCTGTGATTATGTCAGTTTGTGTGGGAGTGGCAGAAAATAGCAGCTATTTAACATGAGACGATCCATTTAGCTGCAGTGTCAAGAAGTCTTGGTGGTGGGCTCAAGTTGATGTGAAAAACCCCTTCTTCACAGAGATGAAACCAGTGGGAAGAGGGGGTAGATAGCATTTTCCAAATAATCATTTGTCTGTTCCCTCTAGAAACTGAAGACTTTGTTTAAATAGCATCCCTCCTACAACATATTTGCTGTAGTAAGGATTATGCTTTCAGAGATGATTGCAAATGCTAGTGTGAGTGCAGGCTTGACTGTTCTGGTCAGCTGTCCTTAAATAAGATTCCAGCCTGTGGTGTTCCTCGCTAGCAGGCTTAATCTTCTGTTTACAGTATGATTTTGATCTTCTGTCATGGAAATAAAAATAAAGATGAGAAGAGCCAGAAGGAAACAGCTGTTGGCTTAAACTTGTACTCATTTTGATCCTTGCATCTTCCTGTTCACTGTGATTTGACCCCGTGCCTCCAGTACAAGTATCCAGCTTTCTCAAATTCATGTATACAGGTTATTTCAGTGAACTTTCCACATAGTTTGCAAACACTTGTTAATGTTGGAGTGAACCCATTAAGCTGTGTGGTTTTTTGTTTTTTTTACCTGTACTCCTCTGAACTGCAGGTTGCAGTTTCTGGTTCCTGTATTTTTTTATCGGATACGAGACTGTGCACTGATAGAATTGCACCTTTCCAACTTGCGAAATTATTCTTAGATGTCTTTCAAAGTTGCAAGGTTGCCTGTCTGGCTTGATTGCTTTCTTAATATCTAACAGTTCCTACAGTATCCTTTTAGGAAGGTGACGGTGGTCCAGTATGATCGGTGTTGGCATGCCTTAGATAGCTAACCCTTGGAAACCTGTCTGTGGTTGCTTCACAGTGAAATAATTGGGAAGGATAGGGCTCCGTGTGGAATTTGAACAGCTGACAGACAGAGGTGGCTTGATTCTCATGGGTGTCTTAGACCTGTCCTTACCCACTGTATTTGCAGTAGAGACGTTGCTTCTACAAGTCATCCCTAGCTGTTGCCCAGACAGATGTTTCATTGTGGTCTGGAATGACTCTTCCATGTCCACGTTTGCACAAAGTTATGTATCTGCAGGGCGAAGAGCACCTTCCAGAGACAGGTCTCTCTTTCCTGGTGTGTGCTCTGTGATGCTCACCACCAGGTTTGTCTAGCTGTGTTTCTGCAGCAAGGAGGCTGCACTTCAAAGCTGAACTTGCCTGGTACTTGTGCTATGACATTTTTTCCTTTATGGATGTTTTCCCAGAAAGGGCATAAAGGATTGATTTGACCCAGAGCTCCCTTGGCAGCTACACAGTATCCTTGCATCAGCTCATCCTATGTGGGATTCAGCCAGCGAGAACAACCTGGCCTTCCTTCTACTGTAATTGCTGCTTTTGCTCCATATAAAACATAGAAAATAAACTTTGTTTAGAGCACCTGAAGAGCTCCTTTCATATCTGGGATAAAGATGTCTCATCTCTGATGCCATCTCCTTTCCAGTCCCAAATATTAACACCAAGTATGCCAAATAGGTCATGTGCAGCTGAATCAAATAATATTTTTTTGTAAGCCTTCAATGTGGATTGAAGCTGTGCACCTTTGAAATGGTTAGCTAGGCTTCAGATTGCTCCCTCTCTCACCCTCCTCCAGTCATTTGCAATTCGTATGGCACCCAGCTGATGAGTCTGCAAAAGTGTTATGCAGAAATCATTGAAATACTAAAAGAGAGCCTTGGTATCTATTTTCCCCCAAACCTCTTTCTGTTTTATGAGCTCGGAACAGAAACTGCTGGTTGAGTGAATTTGAAAAGTAGGTCTTGCCACATTCACAGGGATTTGCTCCCTGGAGGAGAGTTGGGTTTGAAGCAGGATGTGTGTGTATTTGACACTAAAATATGGTAGTTCTGTTGTTTATTTTCCCCTTGCCTTCAAAACTAATTAGTTTAAACCTTCTCGGGAAGCATTCACAATCTAGTTCAACTGAGCAGGCTTGCTTTTGGGCTGGCAAAAAACAAAAATCTTGACTTGTGACTCTCTGACATGCCTGCAGAAAAACACAGATCTGAAGCAGCTCAAAATTTGAGGTTAATGCAGCTCAATTAGGCTGCTGGAAATATTTTTTTCTTTACCCATGAATGAGGAAGATGAACTCAAAATAGATCCCTTTAACAAAAAGCATTATCCTTAAATCATATATCTAGACAAGTGATTTATAAAAACAAAAAAATCTACAGAATTTATGAGCTGATGGATAGGACTTGTCAGCAGAAGTAGCTGCACTTTAATTGGATTGCACAGCACACAGTTACTGTACTTTGGGTTGGACCAGGGATTAGAAGCAAGACCTTCAGAAGCAGGAGTATCTTGCTGGTAGGCTCTGAGCAGGCCTTGCCACAATTAGTGATACATGATCATAACTGCAACGAGTAGTAAAATGCAATGAGAGAAGCTGCTCCACTGCACTATGCCCCAAATGACAGCCAACTAGTAGGTGTTTTAACGAGCCCATATAATGTAGCTTAGCGACAGTGTGAGAACAGGCATATCAATTAATTGGCTTGAACAAGCTGTTTGGATAAATGGATGTGAGTGTTTTACTTAAATACAAGTTGCAAGTATTGACCAAACCTCATACAGTCTGCGCAGTAGTCTTAGAATTGTGTTCATCTGAGTGGATTTTAAATCAGAATCATCAGATCAACAGGAAAGGCTGAGGTTTTCATTGTTCAGCAACACAAACTACTAAACTGTATCAGCTCTCCCTGTTGGGGAAGTAGTAGAGTAATTACTTGATTATTTTGTGCCTTTTTTTTTTTTAAACCCATATGGCTTGTTCACTTAAACTTGTGGCCGCAAGCTCTCGTGAACCTTTATAGTCTGTTGTAAGTGTGTGGTCTTTGGGGATTTTGCTTATGTTTTCTTCGAACAGAAAACCTGGCTTGGTGAACAGCTGAAATGAGAACCTGCCGTGGGAGTGCTGTGTGTTGGAGGAGGAAGGCAGCTATGCTGAGGTCTGAATGTTCTCATGTCAATGTACGTATGCTGAGTTTTGAGGTCAGAATGCTTATTGTAACAAAAGTGGACAGGGGAGCTCGTGCCCCAGGTTGCAGAGGTACGGGCACTGACTATGCCTAGCTCTCATCTTCCAGCACGCTGTTGCTTGAGGATTTCAACATGTGTCTGATATTTCACCAGATCTTGTTTTAATGGTGTCTGGGCCAATTTACGATGGGCCACAGAAGTACCTTTGTCTATCTGAAATTCTGTACTGGGTCAACTTTTTGTCCCTGTGCTAAACCTGGAGACTGACCTCTGCTAAGGGCCAACTGGCTTAGGAGGATTTGACAACACTGGCACAGCTCAGATTTGGACTTCAGTACTAAGAAATATTTTAAGCCCTGTGTCAGATGTGTTCTAAGTAGGGCTCAGTACTCTATCACTTAACTTCTGTACCCAGGCAAGCATAAATCCTCTCCATCTTTTGTAAGCCTGAGTTGTTATAAATAACGGTGACCAAGCTGAGCATTTTTTCTTTTACATGCACTAACGGTTAGTAAAGGAGGTGCCCCTGAGCTCTGAGTAGTGCTATGCCCAAGCCAGAGGTAAGAGACTTTTAATCTGCTTTTAGATGTGAAAAGCAGATGCTAGTTTGGCTCGTGTATGTTCGAGTTGCAGGACACAGCTGGAAAAAAAAGCAACTACAAACAAGCAGCTGCTTACCTTCTTTCCCTAATATACATTGGACATGATCCTTTAACTTGCAGATGGGGAGTAGAGGATTCAGTGAGACTCTAATACTTGGCTTTAAAAAAAAAAAGGAAAGGCAAAAAAAGCTCAATTTAGCACTGCCCAACCATCCTGCACTCAGCACTGATCATACCCAGTGGAGTTTGTTGTATTTCAGCACAGGCAATAGCTTAGCTGGATTTACTGTAGCCTCTGTCAATGAACTCAGTTCCTGGGATTTAAGGTAGATCTTTGTTCTGTTAATGTGAATAAACCGCCTTACTGTGTCTTCCTGTAGGAGGAGAGACTGAGTTTAACTCCTTGCTTTAACCAGAACTCGTGGATGTGACAACTATACCAAACTTTTAACTTGCTGTGGCACACTCCAGTAGTGTACCTAAGTGTGGCTAAGCACAAATAACTGCTTTTCACGTAGCAACTCTGGGAAATCACTGTGCAGATGTGTCAGTGGCATTCTAGGGGAGCCGGGGCACCTGTCTGCTGTGCTGTTGTCCTCCAGTTTGAGTGACTATGTGAGAGTGAAACGTGACAACCCGTGTCCATCTTTCTGGGCTCTCTGCCATTTGGTTTTGCTCTTTCACATGAGTTGCTTCTTGATATCATAGCTGAGACGTTGGGGGACTTGCTCTCCTATGTTTATGCATGATTCCCACCGTGATTCTCATTTCTTAGTGAGTGTAAATGTTTAGTAGTTGGACCACGAAGCTTAAGCATGCTGAAGTGGAAAGGACTTGAAATATTTCTACTCTTGCCTACAGAGGCAGTTTAAATAGGACCAGGATCAGTAGTGTGCTTCACTTAGAGCTGCACGCTTGCAGCTGTAAGGAGTATGGCTCTTGTAGCTTACTACAGATGGTCTAAAAACTCTACACTGTCTATAAGGGAAGGCCTCTTGGCCAGTGCCTCTGAGTACTTTCCTTGCAATGTGTATCCTAAGCAGCTAGAAGGCTACACCATCAAAAATTGTGCAGTAATGAAGCATGGGTATTTTGGCCCTGGAGAACTGTGAGAAGGGACATCCTGCTGATAACTAGAGAGGTTGAGCTGTTTGGCCAGAGTGGTGTGCATCTGGTGAAACATGGAGTTAGTTATCTGTTGAGCATGTCCTTGAAAAGGCTAAGAATAAAATAGAGGATTAGGAAGAAATCCAAGTGGCTTCTCATACAGATTTGTTGTGACTTTCACTTGGTGTTCCTGGGATTTACAAATAAAAGTGCAATTGGATTTCCAACAAAGGCAGAGGATAATGGAAGCAAAGGAAGCCTGTCTAGGAGAATCTACTCCAGTGTTATGTTGCAAGGGGATACTGGAGGCAGTCCAGGTGAAGACACCAAGGGGTAAGTTCTCTTTTAGAACTAGTTAAACAGCCTTGACTCAGGATTTGGGACCTAGAAGGTTAAGCATCTTTCTAGGTGGGAATTATTGTTCCGAACCAGAAACCTTAGACCGGTCTCAGTGGAGAAGAAAGCATCTTAGAACTTTCTGAAGTGGCTTCTGGCAGTGCTTTGTTGGCAGGTTCTTAATTCAAGCAGTAGGCATGTTGGCGTAGGCGGTGATGACTTGCTTCTGTTGGCATAGATGATGATGACTTTCTTCTCCTCAAGGCAGCCATGTGACATGGTTTACTAAAAGCATTGAAAAGAATGGCTAAAATAGCAGGGACTCAGTGAAGGAAAACCAAGATAATGGCAACTGTGTGAAGTAAACAAGGTAAGAACAAGCACAGACTGATCCGCATGAGGAATTCAGACCTTCTTGGTGCCTGCCTGCCACTGGGGTGTGATGGTATGTGAGCAAACAACTGCCCAGATGCTTTGGGCTCTGTTACTGCCTTGGAGCAAAGACAGGCTCTGAAGATGTGACCCACTGGCAGAAATGGCAGTGTTGAATAGCTCTGAGCCTAAAATCCCTCCTTTCTGGACTGAAAGACCATCATCTTCTGGGAATTTCCTCTACATCTTAACTTTGGTGGGGTCAATGGCGTAGGAAGCTTCATGATCCCAGGAGAATGCAAGTACTCCATAGATGTAGGCTCTTCTAGCTTGAGTCTGAGCTGCTGAGCAAGTTAGGAGGAGGATGCCAATGATTTGCTGGGTAGAAGAAAATGAGGGTGGAAGTCAGATGGTAGATTTGATGCATCTGGAGGAGCCTGGGCTTCTGAGGTGCCATTGCAGTGTGCTGTGTCTTGCCCTGTGGGGGAAGCTGCAAGGGTGGCTGACAATACCGATTTAAAATTCCTGTTTCTACAGGCATACAGCTGGTACCAAATCTAGGCCTAAAAGCATCTTTTTTTGGAAGCTGTATTTATTCTGGGAATGTGTTAAAACAAGAGTCACAGCTCCTAGTGCTTCCAAAGTAGAGACAAGATCATCCGTGCAAATACAACATCTTTGGGACAGAGCTGTGGTTTTTTTGGTTTCGGTTTTGTTTGTGG
>VXBL01005647.1:224941-244429 GCA_013400195.1 Aramus guarauna | reverse complement strand
GAACAGAGCATCACAGGAAGTACCAGGCTGCTCCCTAGCTGGAGTGGCACTTTTTCTTAAACTGCAATCCTCTCTTTATCTTTCTTCAGTCCTATCTGTAGTATGTTACTGTATTCTACAAAAATCCTTGCTCCTTCCACTCTTAAGTATGACTAGTCTGC
The DNA here is from genome assembly GCA_013400195.1 of Aramus guarauna. Lineage (NCBI taxonomy): Eukaryota > Metazoa > Chordata > Aves > Gruiformes > Aramidae > Aramus > Aramus guarauna. The sequence goes on along the minus strand of VXBL01005647.1, from coordinate 244,268 downwards.
TGACAGTGGCACTGTCAGCTGGTTTGCAGTCCAGCTTTGTTAAACCAAGGTGCTAAACCCCTTTGATTCATCTGTTTGAGTACAGTGAAAGGCTTAAAACAGCAGGCTCCAAAGCTCTGCACTGGATTTGTTTGTAAATGTAGACACTTAATGGTGAAAAAAGGTATGCCATCGCTTCAGAGCCTGAAGAGGGGTATCTAAACCGCTGCCCTCAGCGCTTTCAAACCATAATTAAGAGTTCAGGCATATTTGGCTGAGGAAGCTTGTTAGCTTGGCAGAGGAGGGGGATTGTTTTCCCTGTAATGTGAAAGATTGAGTCCTAATGACCTAGTTGAACATTTGGTGTCACACGTGCTGAATGACTGAACGCAGTGGTTGAAGATATAATTTCACTTTGGGGGATCATTGTAATGGCTTGGACAGCAAAGTACCTGATCTTGTCGCGTTTTGCTGCAGGGAGACATTGAAGTTCTGGAGATCCTGATGTCTTTTCTGCAGCGTGGGAAGGAAGTGAAAAGCAAAACTGCAAAACTACTTGTTTCATGCATTCCTGGACTGTGCTTGCTGCCGCAGTATCCCAGTGCAACGTGTTGGGTGATGTAAGTAACATCTGTCACATGCTGTTTGTTCTTTCATCCTCTTCCCAGGGGTGGATGTGGCCGTGCAGGGGCCTTGTTTCAAATGTGCATGCCTTTATGCATTTGTTAAACACAGGAGGGTTATGGAAACGCATGTTCCTCCATAGACAGAGCTGGTCTCAGAACTGCATGGAGGTATGGAACGGTGACACTGTTTGCTGGAGGAGGATAGTTTTGTGGCTATTTTACTCTAACAGAATTTAATTTTGCTTAGATTGGGTCTGTGGTGCGGAGGAGAATTCAGCCTGCCAGAAAAGGAGAGATGTGTGGTTGGGTTGCTAGTTAAAGAGCTATTGTAATAAGATTTGGAGTGGCTGAAGAAATCACGTTGACATGGGCTCTATTTCACTCCAGTGATTGAAAGGCCTTCTTTTGCTGCCTGCTGTCAGATGTGCTTTGACAAGCTTTGCGCTGAATCTGTTGGAGCCATCCCTGGCACATCTCTCTTGCTTCACGACCATTACATTAGTGCGATGGGAAGATATTAAGGCAAATCCCTGCTAGGCTGGCAGGTTGCCTGACAGCTGACCCTAGCCAGAAGGAGCACTGCCCTGGGGATTTAATTGGCTTGTTGCACCAGAGTGGCTGTCAGGCCAGATCGATCACTGTGAGCTAGAGAGTTCAGCCGTTCATCCTGTAAGATGGTCCCATGAAGGCGTACTAATGCAGCCACATTCTGAGCTCCCTTCAGGAGCTAAAGCACTTCCCAGCAAGAGTTTCTTTAAGATGCAATCCTGAGCTGTTGGCCCCATCAGTCTATGAACTGCATGTGTGGAGATGGTGGCAGCAAGGACCGGAGGTTCTCAGGGGGAAAATGATGCTTTAGTCATGTTTTAGTCCAAGCGTGACCGTCTTTGGCAACGAGAAGGGTTTATTTTAGGGATGGTCTGAGGCAATTCCTCTGTACTAAACTGCAGCTTAAACTAAAGAAATGCTAACTGAGACATGGTAAGGTTGAAAAACTTGTGTCGGGGAGTAGTGAGAGCAGGGGATGAGCCAGGAGCCAAGGGGGATGCCAGCGAGGCAGTGCCCTCACCCCCAGGCTGTGGTCCTGCAGCCTCCAAACACGGCAGGGGACTACCTGCTAAAAGGGGGTCCATTGACTGCCACGGGCAGGGCGAGAGGGTCAACTGGGTCAAGCCATGAGCAGCCATAGATGGGGTAGAGAGAAGGCTGGAAGCAGAGACAATGTGGGTCCAAGAGGTTCATCCTGGCACATGCCTTTGCCATAACTTAGGCTGGGACTATGTGCATGTTGGTAGAGGTCCCAGGTGGGGCTGCTCAGGGCAGTGGAGCACTGACACTGAACTAAATGCTCATCCTTTTGAGGATAAAGGGCATCCACCATGTGAGGAAGATGGCTATTGCTGGTACTTACTGCTGTGCTAATTCTTTAGGAACAGGGTAATTGCCAAAGGTGCGGCACAAAAGCACTGATGTGCCGGGAATCCCTACTGCAACTGCAGTGATCTTGAAAAATCAGTGCTAAAGGTATTTAGTGAATTTGAACTTCTTTTTCTGGGCTGGAATGTTTTTTAGAGCCTGTGATACCAGTATTCATTTGGAAAGCTCAGGGATTAAATGTAAAAGTAATGGCAAGACTAGACTACCTTCATTTAAAGAAAACCAAATGTGTAAAGCATGTAAAAGGAAGGTACTGATGCCTGTCTTGCTGTACTGGGTCTGGATGGGATGGAGTTAATCTTCTTCCCAGCAGCCTGTATGGTGCTGTGTTTTGGATTTGTGACTAAGGCGGTGTTGACAAGGCAGCAGCTATTGCTGAGCCGTGCTTGCACAGTGTCAAAGATTTCTTTTTTTGCTCTGCCCCTGCCAGCATGGAGGCTGGGGAAGGGTGAGAAATGGGGAGAGACCACAGCTGGGACATCCGACCTGAACCAACCAAAGGGATATTCTGTGCTGTATGATATTGTGTTCAACAATAAAAGCTAAAGGAATAGAGGAGGAAGGGGATTGATCGTGGTTATGGCATTTGCCCTACCAAGTTAAGTTAGGTGTGCTGAGGCCTCGCTTCCCAGGAAGCGGCTAAACATCTGCCTGTTGACAAGGAGTAGTGAGTAAATTCCTTCTCTTGCTTCTCTTGAGTGTGTGGTGTTTGCTTCCTCCATTGAAGTGTCTTTATCTCCATCCACGAGCCATCACAGACTGGTTGAGGTCGGAAGAGACCTCCGGAAGTCACCTTGTCCAACCCCCCTGGGGTTCCTCTATTGGGAACTCTGGGTTTCCATCTCGGGACAGGAGCTGCTTGTGCAAGGCCCTGAGAGCTGGGTTTCCCCAAAACAGCTGTGCTAATTGGAGAACTGATGCCAGGTTTCTTTCATGCCTTGTTTCCTTGGTAAAACAAATGAAGCTGGAAGCATTTGAGCTGTCATTTTGCCTTTTTTTTTTTTTACAGATAAAACTCACTTTCATAGGGAACGACATGAAACTTTGCATCTAAAACTCTGTATAGTTCTGTATTGTGTCATACTAGAGAAAAATAGAGCCAGAATTACCTGCTGTACATCCCTTCAGCTGTTTTTAGTTGTGCTAATAAACACAGAGCCTGACCTCAAATGCAAGCTAAATTCTTCTGTGCGAATGTTTGCTGTAAACAATGTACTTGTTATCGGGGAAGTTAAAAAGAGGCGTGCTTGATACTGAAGGGAATGAATGTTTGCCAAAAGATAAACACACAGCAGTAGCTGCTTTCCATTCCTAGACTAAGGAAATCTCACTACTGCATCAAAACATCAGCTATATTAGCTATACATGTGAATTATTTCAGGCAGTGTATATATAGGGTCTGTGTGCGTGGTTCTGAATTTATAGTATTGTCAGCATCTTGCTTCCAGCTTTTTTGAGGCTTGGTTTTGTATGCTGTCCACAGTGACCCAGAGCATCTTGCAGAATTGAAAATCTTTAGTTAAATGCAGCTGCACTAGGGAAGCCTTAACTCTAGGTGAAAACTTGCCTTCTGACAGTTAGGAAAGAAAAAAAAAAAAGGGAGGGGGCAGGGAGAAGAGGGCACACACAGTGCATCAAGATAGAAAGGATTCTCATAAAAGAGAATGGCTTATTAAAGAGGCTCAAGCAGGCAGGAGGATAAGAAGAAGAGGTTGCCTCATGGGAGAACTTAAACTTGGGGTGGGGGGGGGGCAGCTGGCATGGCCACCTGAAAGGAAAGAGCAGCCCTGAGACTGGGAGGTTGGATCTGTTCATTTTTTCTTTAATTTGGGGAAACAGGAATTGCTACAGTGTCTGGACCAGCATTAGACACTGGACAGTGCCAGGGAGACCTTTGTGGGGCAGAAGGGGACAGATGGGACATCTGACATCCCTGGGAGATGTGTCTGTAGCTCACCTTGTTATAAAGGGTACGTACTGCTGTGTCTCGGTCTCAAAACTGCAGGCTAGACCGCATTCATGGCCTCATACCATAGGAGGATGGACTCATCTTTCAGTGCAAAGAAATCCCTTGATTTCAACAATTTTCATCAAAAATGTAGCGAGAAAATACACACTTTCATGTGCACTTTTTTCCAAACTTGGTATCCGTTCTTGCTTCATAGACTATTTTGGTGGAGAGGACGAGGTGTGTGTTTGAAACTGTATGCTGAACCACCTAGCTGGTCCCTTCTTGATACTGCACTGGAAATGTATAAGGCACCAAGTGCGATTTGAGTTGAGATGATTGAAGGTGCTTCGCGGCTGAACAGTGAAGCAGTTTGCTAATTGTTTCAGATTAGCAGAGACTAAAGTTTGCTGGTGCTTGCAGCGTGTGTGGTGTTCTGCCTCTTGCTAATATCTGGTTACATTTTTTTTTTTCCACTTGCATGAAAAAGCAGCCTAGCAAATTAGAAATGCTCAGTAGGCATTATGCTGCTTTTAATTACGTAGGAGCACAGCCGCTATTCACAACAGTAACAGGAAAACTACCAAAGCAAATGCAGCAGACTTAAATGCCAAATTAAGGTCTCAGCTCTTGAATGTAACTAAATTTGCAAATTGATACTGCGCACTGTAAGCGTGGGGGTCCACGCGTCTCTGAATAGTCCCCTAGCTTTATCTAGCTCATGCAATCCTAAAATGAAAACTGTTTTAGCAAGTGGGTTCATGCATGAGCTAGGAGCCAGGTCTATCGTTAGACGGGGTGGCACGCTTCTGGATTTCTGATCTTCCCCAAGGAGAATGTGAATTGCTTCTGCTGCACCAGACCTGGGCAGAAGTACATGCCCACGTTGCTGTCAGTGCTATTCTGGTTTTGTAAATTGTATATCTTGTGGCTTTAAATTGGTCCGGGCTCCAAGAGTTGCTCTCTGTCAGCCCGTTCATGCAGCTTACCAAGGTTCACAGCCTTGCTGTCAGGAGGGGAGTGCCGACAGATTGCTCTGGGATTTTGGCAGAGTGTGAGACCCAAGAATTAACGAGAAAGCAAGCGCTACACATCATCTGACTTGAGCATGTTTATTCTTTTTCTATAAGACCTGGGTTATTGCTTACGTGTTACTTAAAGCCTAGCAGGTGTTAGAGCTTTTAATGGGGTCTCAGTATGTGCTTGCTATTGACTGTTGAGAATTGTTTGAGTTATGGCACAAAGGTAGAGACTTCCACAATTCTCACTGTACAATTATGACACTGGTTGATTTTTTTTTTTCCTTAATTTGCTGGTGTAGGTTCCGCTTTGATTTCTGAGGTCTTAGCAGACAGTATTGCCAGGACATAGTCCTGGAGTAAATTTATTTTCACTACAGCAGTGCCTGCTGGGATTTCTTAACGTGAGGGGAGTGTAAGGGAATGAGGGAATCCACAGTGGAATTACTTTCCACGTTATATATCTGTAATGAGAGTTAAAGGATGAATGAAACAGGACTTTAATTGCTAAAATGTCTCATGGCAAGCTAATGGGAGAACATGCGTTAGAATTGAGGTGCATGCATGTCTAGCGTGCAACTGGGCGCAGCCAGCAAGGCTGTAAATGGAAAACGTGAAGCAACCTCTCATTTGAGGACACTAACTCTGAGAATCCTGAATGCCCAGACTGCTTTTCTGTAGGTACCAGGGCATACGTATTGTTACAGACGTTGTGGGCTTTGGATGCGGTGGATCTGATCCAGGTAAACAGAAGCTGGCACGAAGTGGTAGTTTGAATCCTGAAAAAGGAGACTTGTCTTGAAGTCAAGTGAAAAGACAGATACAGCTTGCTCATCTTTCAGTGAAGTCAGACTATACATCTGTATATCTCTGGGTTATCTATGAAAGAGTTTTAAAGCATGGAAAGTATGCAAGAAAGCAGGTCAGCAATGACAGTTAACTTTACTGCCTGTCTAGTCCTTACAATTCTAGGAAACATTTGGAAGTTTATCTGGCTACTGTGGGGGAACCTGTGTGCAGGCTGATATAGCTGAGAGACTTTTTGCTGGATTTCATCCTGAATGGCATGCGGTTTGTGTGCAATTACTAGCTCAGCTGATTGGGGCTCGGGATTATTTTGTGCTGACTGTGCAAGGCTTCCTTTGTCAGAGAGAGGAGCTCTGCGCCCAGGTATGTGCGAGAGGATTCCCTCTGGAAAGCAAGGTTTATTTTTAGAGTTGCAAATGTTATATAGCTTTGAGATGGAGATGCCCGAAGCCTCTCAGAAGGTAACTGTACACTGCTTAATTTCTTCTGATCTGGCCAGGAAATGCTGATTCTGAGACACACAATTCAATAGTATCTCATGATGGTGGAAGAAAGTGGTTTTGCCTCTGATTACACAGAATAGGGTAAGTGAGCCCTGTGTGACTGAAGAAGCCCCTGAAGTCGAGTGTAGGCTTCTGGCTCTGAGCTCTGGTTTCATTTTTATCTCCACAGACTCCTCATGCAAATAGCTGTAACATTGGTTTCAAAGAAAGTAGGTGCGACTGGCATCTGGTTTCTATTTTGTCAGCTGATAACATCATATTACTCCTGGATTTTTAAAATACTCCTAAGAAAATAATATGGCTGTGTGTACTTCAATTTTCTTTCTCCTTTGGGGCAGAAGGAATAAAAAAAAAATTAAAAAGCTGAAAATCCCTCACCATGTGGAACAAGAAAGCTCTGTGGAAATCCCTTTTGCCCTTGGAAGGGGAAGTAGACTGGGAAGCGTCAAGGTTTGGACTTGAAGGGAGAGCACTAAACAAAGATGTGATGATTATTATTAAGCTTCTTTCTATGTATTTTCTCCCTGCTTAGTTATTGCTATCATTGCTCTAGGTGCATGGAAGTCTCCCTCATATTAAAGAAGTGCAGATGGGAGACAGTTGTAAAACAGCTTTATGTGCATTGGAAAAAATATCTGTATCAGGGTGCTTATTAGACTAGCTCAGAGGTCCTCGTTGTGTTTTCAAACCTTATGTATGACTGTAAGGCTTGGGATTTCCAGAAGCACTTTCTTCTGGGGTAAACTGGGAGAATTAAGGGGACTGAATAATAGCTTTGTAGGGACACAGAACATTTACTGCTCAAGCCACAACTGCCTATGGGACAAAGCTAAACCTTGTTTCAGCCTCAGTTTCCTACAGAGGGACAAAAAACCCCAAACCATGCTTTTTTGGCACCTGTGTGCCTGTTATGTTGCCTTTTCCCCCACTTGGAGGGTGTGTTTCTCATTGCCACTCCGAGTTCAGCACAAATGGTTTTGTACAGCTCTTGAGGAAGACCACAGAGCGCTAAGAAATAGGAATCTCCGGTCCCTTGCAAGCGTGCTGCCAACATCTAGGAGGTGAAGTTGTGAAACCAAGTGCTGTCCTTGTCTGATGCACTGGGCAGGCTTCTGAAACCTCTCTGGAATAGCTTCGGAGCTGAAAGAGATGACTTCTAGCGGTTGCTGCAAGCTTCCCGTTTTCCTCGATGGGTAACGGGTGCGGGAGGGAGGAGGCTGAAGTGGCTGTAAGGTTTTTGTGGCTGCTGGGGGAGATCCAGTGGGATATCTCCCCTCACAACGTGATACGCGATGTAGAGATGGAAACTGGAGCTTTCTGAACTGATGTCTCCTGCAGCTTGTATGGAGCTACTTTGGCAAAGCTGCGGGCTTCCTCATTTTAGTGCCAATAAACTGCTCTGCCTTTGGCTTGTTTCCATCTCTTCTGCTTTGCTTACCCTCAGACAGCTTCCTGGGGAGTGCTTCTAGGTGGGGTGGCCGAGCGTACGGCTCTGAAATACGGGCACGCCACTGTGCTGGATGTGATGTAGCACGGGAGGGCTAGTGCTTGCCCGGGACTGAACTCGGGAGCTCTGGGCTGGAGGGGCTTGCTGTAATTGGTTTCAGATGAAGCTCTTATTTTGCCCAAGTGGCTCTTCAGCTGGCAGGAAAAGACTGTTTTTCCGCTGACATAATGTCTATGCGGTGTCATGCTTGTCAGCTGTTAGCTGCACCGCTGGTCCATGTATTTAAGCTCGTATTTTGGTTTCTTAAAAATGAGCGAAGCTGTTGAGTGTGACAGTATAGCATTGCTTAATGTATGTTTGCTGTAGCTGGCTTTACAGAAAAACCCTGTTGCTTAGTTGTCTGTGATTGAGGAAGTGCTTTCCTTGTTTTCCAGAGGCGGGACCTGCCAGCATTTCTGCCGGCGGCCTGGATTAAAGCTGGTAACTTCAGCAAGCAATGCCGCCTCGCCACAGGATCCTAGCTTAGCTTAGGTAATTGTGCAAGTGCCCAAGTCTATAGCAAATTCCAGCTGGTCCTGAGTTGCTTCTCATTCTTGTGCCGGACCAACCCCCAGATACGTATGTATACATATGCATATATGCCGTATCTGGCTCTGGTCAGACATCCTCAAGCTGTATGATAAATTCTGAGCTTTCAAAACATACATTTGAATAGTGTTGGCCTTAGATATCCTTTTATAAATGTATGTAACCTCTGTATAGATAGCTATATGTTGATCTTTAGAAAAGTAATGTTAAGAAACGTGCACCTTGGATGGGGGAATACCCCTCACTTTTTTTTTTCGTCTAACTTACTGGATCTTTTCTTTAGCTTACAGCACTTTCCTTGAGAAAAGATTTTTGAATAACTAGGAAAAGATTGACACTGTTCTAGGACTGAATGGGCCACAGGACAAAAATAGCGATCATTAATACTGCAAACGCATCTTTTGCCAGAAGGTGGCAGCGTGAAAGGGTTTGTATTTTCTGTTCTGGGAAGGGGAATGCCTTTTGTCTCAGCTGGGGAAGAAAAATGCCATCTGCTTCACAGGCGAGTTAGCACATGTGCCCAAATAGCTCCACCTGCAGCCAAATCTGATGTTGGACAAGTCGGAAAGATAAGGTTTGGGGCTTGGGGGTTAAACTGAATTAAGCTTAAGGACTGCCAGACCAGTGACCTTCCCTGACGCACAGTGCTATCTTTGAAGGTGAAATAATCCACTGAAGAAACTGTAGGTTTTGTTATATACATAGCGTATGCATATGAGGGGAGAGCTAAATGTATGTAATATCATCAAGCTTTTTCAACTGTAACTGAAGCACTTAGTTTAAATAATGCTTTTCAAGAGTTCAGCTAGCAAATCTGTGGTCGTCTTACTCCTAAGGTAGCAATAATGCAAAATACTTTTTTTTCCTATTTAAATGTGTTCCATCAGGTTGTGTTGACTACAACTTTTAGAATATTTATCAAAATATTCGTTGCCTACTTCTCCATTCAGCTTGTGGAGCTGGCAAGAGAGACTGAAATATGTATTCAATCTGCTCTTATTACCAGATACAGTCTTTTTATTCTGTCTGTAAGGCATTGATCTCATACTTGCATACTATGTGTAGGGCAAACAAACCCAGCCTGTTTTCTTACAGCAAATAAGGAACCGTACTCCAGCATGGTGTTGGAGCTCCAGCTGTTGGCCAGTCCCCTGCTACTGGTTCTTACATGGGCCTAGGGGAAATTTGGATCAACAGGCTGCCAGGTTGGGTGTTTGTCTGGCTGTCACAGATCTGGCATCGGCTTTGGAACAGCGAATGGGAAGTGACCTTCCCTGTCCTGTTGTGCCTTTCCTCTCTGGGCTGTGATAGACCCTGAGTCCACAGGGATGCAGATAACAGGGTATATGGAAAGCCCCAGACAAAGCATGAGGGGATAGACCATCTGGGCGTCCAGACAGCAGCAGGAGTTGGGGTGCAGGCAGGGTTTCAGCAAGGGCCCAAGGGGTCACCTGAGAGATGGGGCTGGAGACAGGCCCACCTACCATAGAGCTCAGGCCAAGACTGGGTGCCCAGTGCTGAGCTGGAGGGGAGCCCCTGGGCCATGGGCAGGACTGCGGGTAGAGGCTCCTGATGAGGCTGCTCAGGGCAATGAAGGACCATCAGGGTCCTGCTAATTTGTAGTTGCTCATGTCTGTGGTTCTGCACTCAGCTGGCCTCTTCCTTCCAGTGGTATCCTCATCGAGTTTTGCCAGTGGTACCTGTAAAGCTGCTGCACCCCAAGCTTGTAAGAGTGGGAAATGTTTTCACAGGTAAATATTGATTAGGCAATGAAGTCCTGGTTTCTGACTCTCCACATTGAAGGAAGCTTATCAGCATCACTTGGAAAAATGAGGAGAAAAATATAACAGGCAGCCTTTTCTGTTGCTTACATCGGTCAGCACCCCAATTTAATGAAGTCTGAGATTTCTCTGAGCTTCGTGTTTTAATAATAGATAGTCTTGGGGGCAAAGCTCCTCAGCTGAAGATGCTTTGGAGTTGTTTATCTCCTGTGGCTAGGACTCTTACCTGAAGATAGCTGTTGCAGAAATAAATCCAGGCTTACCAAGTGAATTGCAGTATGTAATTTGGCATCTGTCAGCTGAGTCCTGGCCCCAGGCTCCCTTCCTTGGCTACCTTCTCCTCTAATCCTTAGCTGGTCTTCTCTTATAATTGGCTCAAACAGCCAGAATACACAAAACATAGAGCAGAGACAAAATTCTAGCCTGACAATAGATCACAGAAACCTCTTCTCAAACACTGGTGGTTGGCTGTGTATCTTCTGCCAAGCTTATTGTGCTGGGGACTTCTGACACTTCACGTATGAACTGCACAGCTCCATGCCCTGAGATGAGATACCTTAAAAGCAACAGTAAGCTCTCTCAGAACTCATCTGGGCTTTGTGCTAATGAATAAAATATTTCCTTCCTTGTTTTATTTATGCGTTTTCTGAGCTGAGACATGAGTGGTGACAGAGGCAAAATCAGGAGAGTGTTCTGTGAAATAAAAATAGGTTTTATTTGTGTGGTTGTCAAATGTTTGGTGTCCACACTGGACTGAAATTATGCACCCCTTGTAGCAGAAAATATCTGTTGCACGCAGGGCTGTGCGAGCAGTGAGATGTAATGTTGCTGCCTTATGCCCGGCTCTCCAGTTCAAGTCAAGCTTCATCCTTTTCTAGCCTTCTGTAGATTGAGTTGGGGTTGAGCTTTCTGCTGGCACTTGGACTGTCTTTTCTGTCCCTTCTTTTCCATGGGGCCCCTGGGATCCACTGAAAGACACACAGAGGCCCCTGGAATGCTAGCCAGGCAGGCATGAAAAGCTGCTTGCCTGGAAAAGATAAATAAAAGATCGTGTCTTAAAAATGTCTCTTCCTTCTCTGCAGATTTTTCAGAAAGGTTAAACGGGGCTGGCACCTCGCAGGGAGTGAGGTGCAAGATGTGCAGCAGTGCAGGGTTTCTCTTTTGAAGTGTGGTTTAGGAAAGGACCCCAAAAAACCAATTCTGTGCACGGTGTCAAGACCAGACTCTGGAAGAAGCTTTTTATGGAAGTCTAGAGCAGTTGCAGTCACAGCAGAGAAGGCTCACTTACTTCACTCTTAGCTTTTGTGCCTCTGTGGCCAGCAGAAAGCTTAAATCCAGAGTGGGTTTGTGTGTTTTGAACAGCCTTTCTGCAGCAATCCTCACCCGAAGGCACGAAGGAGCTAGCAATCCAGAGAATATTTAACCTGCTTTTGCCCAGGCCTGTGCCACACTATGCTGCATGTCCAGCGTGGCCTTCGAGCCTGTGTTGTGCTCTGCACGTCCTGTGGTCGTGTTGCAGTTACCACCTCCTTGGGAGAGAGGAGCCTGCGAGCAACTACTACTCAGGTCTGGTGCCTGTACCATCTGCCTGGCCTTGCCTTCAGCTCTCAGTGCAGCAAGAAGTTCTCGTGTGACTATCGCTTCTGTTTGACTGCAGAAACAATGCTCAGAGTCGTTTTCTTGTAAGAAAACCTTATGCTACCTCAAATAACCAAAAGGAGAGAATATCTTCTATGGACGGGGTCTGCTCAGCATTCAGTGCGTGGCTTGGAGGTCAGTGTGATGCTCCACCACCTGTAGTTCCTTGCATCTAAAGGGACAGACAATTATCTATACTATTCTCTCCTTATAGCGTTAGGTCTCTAATCATTAGCTTTTTAAATGCTGCCTTACAGTTCTAGCCCCTGACTATTTTAATATTGAAGCAAACATCAGCAAAACAGTGTTCCCGGAGGGGGGAAGTACCTTCATTATAATGCCTCCCTGCTAGAATTGTATTATATTCAAAACTTACGTCATAAAAGAATAGAAAGAACCTGAATATGGAAATAATATCTAATATTACACCACCAAAATGACTGTCAAATGAATATATCAATAGGGCAAGAATCTTAATGTATTTCTCCTTTTTGTTGTATTTATCAAAACCTGAGGAAGCTCTTACTGAGCTAAATAATGACTCAGAGTACAAAGCAATTTGACTGAAAATCCACATTACAAACCAACATCAGCAAATCTGATGTTCCTGTAGAATAGCTCCTTAAATGCATATATGCATTTCATTCAGTGAAAATACGGGGATTTTTAACAAAGAAAAAACCCCACAAACCCACAAAAAAGCAAACCTAAACCCCACAACAGGCCGCGTTTTTAAGAGATGCTACTCATTACGCTTTGCTACATTTGACAATCTCCAACAGTATGCCTGTGAGGATTTCCACGGCAAGAACTTTGCATCCCATGTTCCGTATCCACACTGTTACTGCGGTGTCTGAGCTGCTAATTATTCAGGTAAGGTAACCGCAGCAGCGTGTGTCCCTGCGGGGTTGTTATTGCTGTGAATCATGTTGTCTGGGTATCTCTGCTCACAGTGCTCCCCTCGGGGCTCTCCTCTGACTTGCAGGACATCTAGTGGCAGAAAGGAGATCTGAAGCTTGAAGGCAAAATGGTATTTAAAAGAACTTGGGGGTTTCTCCGCATGTTAGTTTATAAGGTTGAAAGAATTGCGTGGGTTTTAAGTATTGATGTTTGAAAACAGTTTTGGCTCGCAGTCACAAAAGCAGTTTGTGTGGAAGCAGCAGGGACAAACTGCAGCTTCTGCTAGCGCTGCTCCGTTGAGAAATAGCTTCCGGATTTGCTGAAATGGTTTTACCTGAATAAGATTGCTCTTTGCTCCAGCTTACCTCTACCTCATTTATGACACCAACTGCTCCTTCTAGAAGCCGTTTATACCTTTTATTTTACATTGTTGGTGTTTCTGTCTCCAGTACATCCTTCAGTTGGCCATAAGGTTGCAAAGAGTAGATGTGGGGCTCCTCAGTGGCTGGAGCAGACTTCAGCCTGGCTGTAAGCGTTGTGGAATTCATGTGAGTAGCGAGGCAGGGGCAGGAAAAGATGTCTCATTCCCAAGTCTTGCTATACCTGCAGGATATTCAGTGTATTGCTGATAGCCTCTGCTGGCAATACTTTGCAGAAAGAAGCTCAGGCTTTTAATAGGTATGATGTGGGATGGGACACTTCCCTTTCCGTTCTGTTTTCCCTTCTCCAGGCCTGGGAGAGGTGTAGTGCAGTCCAAATAATGAATGCAAGAGGTGTCTTCTAAAAGCCAGCAGCCCTGGGTTGTGCGTGGCGGTGAGCCTGCACAGCAAGAAGTTTCCACTTTTTTCCTAGGTCTCTATAAGATTAATTATGGAACCAGTGGAATGTTCTTCCTTGTTTTCTTTTTTAACTCTTTACTTTTCTTGGCAAAGCCCATGCAAACTGTTGTCTTTGAGTTGGATGGGCTAATGTGAACTTCCGTAATGGTCTTGGATATTTCATAGCGGAATCAGATCTGTAGAATAATGTAACTGCCTTTAACTCTCTGCTTTAATGGTGTGGTTTTTATCACCTTTCCAGTACATGACCTGTTTGAGGGCTTTTTCTTTTTTTCCATTACGTTCTGTAGCCTTAAGGGCACAGAATCCATTTAGAGAGCAAATTGATATTCCTCTGACCTTAAGTTTTGGGGGTTTATGCAACCGGGCCCTAATGGAAAGATGAGCTGAAAAATCTCAGCATTTCTGAGCTCTATCAGTAGGTCTCTGCACTTCAAATTCCAGAGAAGGTCACGGCTCTTCCCCTTACAACCGGCACATGCCACGTACCACCACCAAATGCGTGCTGACATGCACTTAGATGCTGCTTAGCATCATTGAAGAGGATGGAAGACCTGGGAGCCCAGCAAGGCTCTCTTGTGCTTTAACCCCAGTAGGCATCTAAGCACCACACAGATGCACGCGCTCTCTCTTGTTTGGGGAATAAAATAGGAAAAGCAAAAGATTCTCCTTTTTCTTGGCTGAGCATGATGCTATGTGACGTTGGACTATCCCTTGGTCAGTTCAGATCAGTTATCCTGGTTGTGTCCCCTCCCAATATCTTGTGTAAGTCCAACCTACTCATTGGGGGGGCGGAGTTGGAAAAAGAAAAAGCCTTGATGCAGTGCAAGTGTTGCTCAGCAATACCCAAACCACGGCTGTGTTGTCAACACCGTTACAGTCACAAATTCAGAAGACAGCAGTGTACGGACTGCTATGAAGAAATTTAACTCCATCCCAGGTCAGATGTAGAGCAAGCTCTGAGGTGATCCAGCCATTCTAATTGCGTTCAGCAGAGCTAGTCTCACTGGTTACTAACCTGTGCAGGAGCTGTGTAAAGCAGGATGTCCATGTGTTAAGCTGTCTGCAGCTTGATATTCAAGGGTATTTGCTACCAAGATAAATCAGAGCAATTTGGTCCATGCTCATTACCCTTTTCCAGCTCTGTAAGAGGGGGGCTTCAAAAAAGCAACTGCAGGACACGAGCGGAGGTGGTCTGAGGGGAAAGGGAGGAACTGCATGTAGGAAGAGGTGTGCCTGGGTGGCAGCAGGCTTGCAGGAGCTGGGGTGACTGAGGCCCGGTGGGCAATACTACCTCCTTAGGTGTCATCCTGCACAGTGTGGTGCTCTGTGCTCAGCTGGGAAAGGGTGTAGGGAATGGCAGCTTTTTTCATCCTGGAGGTAAAATGGTGACTTGCAGTGGCTGTAACGGGAGGTGGTGGAAAGGCGTGCAGCATGCTGCCTTTGGGTGCCCCAGACCTGGTGCAGCACAGCTATAGCTTGGGTGTCCTCTGTTGTGAGATGGGAGCTCTGAACTGCATGGCTGTGGTGCACCCTGTGAAGTATCTGCTGTTATTTCCAGATGGTGTAAAGTCCTACAGACCACACTTGGGAGCCCAAGGAGCGGGGGATTTTTCTGTGGGTTGTTCTGAACTTTTACAGTCCCATACCAGGGCAGCTGGTCTTGAATTCAGATTTGTCACGTGAAAGCAGAGCCAAGATATCTTTCCTACTGACAGGAATCTTCTGATTTAGCAGGTCTGGGCTTTCAAGGTACCCTGAATTTTTGGTGGTGCACTAAAAGAGCCAGGCAACTCTCTCCTTAATGCAGTTGCTGCTCATGGCTTACGTGTGTCAGGGAGTGGGAGTTTCTCTTCCCAGCCCATCTTCTGCTGCGCTTTATGCAGGCCCCCAAGGTGTATTCCCACCTCTCAGTCCCTGTGATGGAGGCACCAGGTCTGTTTGCATGGTTTGTGGCTCTGTGTCGTATCATTTGCTGGTTCTGTTTGGACACTGGGGAGGAAGGCTGTCTGTCTCAGCCCCCTGGAGAAGTGATGTGGCTCTCCAGGATGGAGCCATGGAGCCTGTGTGGGAGAGGAGCTCCCCGAGCACAGAGGGGACAAAGAGAGACTTCTCTGCAAACCCTCTTTCTGTTCCAACTCACTCTGTCTCCTCTAGTTGATCAGGTAGCAATTCTAGATCATACTTTGATGCTTATTTTTTCTAGTTCAAAATCTCTTTGGATGTTTTAGATTAACTCACCTGACCTGACCCAGGCTCAGCCACATTGTCACAGGTTTTACACAACTGAGGTTTCTTGGGCTCCAGTCTTTAGGGTTATTCCTGTAGCTCTTAGCAAAGGGGGGAAGTAAGCAGATGGGAGGAACTCTTGGCCTTTCAAGTGAATCTCTAGTCTGACGGGATTCACAGCAGTGCTGCTGTTACCAGCATGATGGTCAGCAGGCACCTGTCTGTCCGAAGTGAGGGAGTTTGAGGCACTTAAAATAGGAGGGTTTGTAATCAGCGCTGTGAACGTATGTCCTTTCTCACTCTAGGAAGCTTAAGATTTGTTGACATGAACAGCAAATTACTGCAGACTAGCTTCAGGCATCATTCAACTCTCTAATTTCATTTTCTCATGCTTGGAGACGTGGTTGGCTTTGAATGTGCCGGGTAGTCTTCCCTATAGCCAGTCTAGCTGCCTCTCCATGTCTTCCTCCTTGTACCTCTCCACCTTGTACCTGTTTGTGCGCATACAAACAGAAACTGTATGGTAGTGTGGCATCTTCTGATGACAAGAAGGAGCGCTTTTCATGAAGACCCCTTTGGAGTAAGTATTTCTTCCTTTATAAATCTGTAGTGGACTGTTGCCTCTGTCATCCATAGCAAAACTAGGAAGATGACAGCTTTCTGCCTACCTGAAGCAGTTGGGTTGTCTTCTGTTTTCATGTTTCAGAGGCAATCTTGTCACACAATTGCCTGGATAAAGCAGCATCCCTCCTCTACAGACCTCCATAGACTTCTGTGTAGAAGTGTCTGCTGGAAGCTTCTTGTAGACCTCCATAAATGCCTGGTTGTCCATTTTTCAGTAGCCATCTTCCTATGAAGGAAATCCCTTGCAGTCTGGCAAATTGCACTTTTTTTTTTTTCCCCCCTGTTCTTTCAGATCTGCTCCACACACTTTCTCAAGGCTGTTCTTTGTTTTGCTGTCTAATGTGCTGATATCCAGGATCATCTGTGAGTCTGAGTGTTGTATTTTAAGATTATCCAAACTAAAGTTATGAAACTTTGTTTGAAAATGAGCTCTAGATGCATGTGTATTGGGGAAAGTCTGTATGAATGACATCATAACTTGAACACTGGTTTTTGGAGAGGGGATCCCTGAAATTTCAGTACGTTATCCATAATAGTCATATATATCATGGAATCTTGGAATGGTTTGGGTGGGAAGGGACCTCCCAGCCCACCCAGTGCCACCCCTGCCATGGGCAGGGACACCCTCCACTAGCCCAGGTTGCCCAAAGCCCCATCCAACCTGGCCTTGAACACTGCCAGGGAGCCAGGGGCAGCCACAGCTTCTCTGGGCACCCTGGGCCAGGGCCTCAGCACCCTCCCAGGGAAGGATTTCTGCCTCACATCCCATCTCCATCTCCCCTCCTGCAGCTTCAGGCCATTCCCCCTTGGCCTGTTCTGACTAGAAGCTCTTGTTTCTTCTACTGAATCTTCTTCAAAAGTGGAGTCTAGTCCCATGGAACCTTAAGCACTCTCCTAATGCTGCTAATGTGTCGCTGTCGCTTGTGCAGCTCCCTTGCTTGTGCCTCAGGTTTGTGCAAGGCTGTAAAGGTGCAGAGAGGAGAAGGCACCGAGGCGGAGGCTGCAATGGACTCAGTAGGTGTTTTGTTGCGTGATTAGAGATGATTTGGTCATAGCTGAAGTGACTTCCTAGGGCGAGAGTGGTAGCTGAGCTGATGCGAGTCGTTTTTATCGATACGCGTGATCTTGTTGCAAAGCTTAGGCAAATGTTTCTGAACTAGCGCTTCAAAGGCTGAGTTCTTCAATTTTGTCCTAGTAACTGGACTAGTTTTGCCAGTTATCCGTATTGCACAAAAATATCTGGAAACCAGGATAAGTAAAGTAAGTTGTCCTTACACAACTCTGGCAACTGGTGGAGGCGAGTGTGTATCTAGCGTGAGGCTATCACACCCACAAGCCTGCTGAGCTCAAGGAATCTCTGGACTAGAGAAGAGTGGGGTTTAAGGCTATAACATACATTTCTTTTGGCTGTAGCAGGGGTGCTGTGGGGAATCAGGTCAGCCCTACGGTTCTGATGACTGGGACAAGTCTGTAGAGCAACTGCTTTCTGGCCCTGGCAATCCTAACTCCTATGAAGAGAAATGCCTGTCTCTCCCATTTCTCTTCTGCCAGCGCGTCTCTTTCCCTGCATTCGCGCTGATTCAGCCCCATGTATATCTACGCTTGCTCCTGGTTTTGCTCCATTGCCCCTAAAATCGTGACAAGTGGACACATCAGGGAATTTCCATGGCTGATGGCGGGAGAGGCGGTACAGCACGAGGGACCTTGGAGCTGACTGCTGGGAAGGGAGCAGAGTACCGTGTATGGAGTGGATTTGGATAACAAAAACTTGCTTTAGGGATGGACTTGATTTTTCAGATACCAAGTGTTAAGCTGGTCCTTTCACCATTTAACCTCAGCTTCTATGCGATGGAAAATTACTGCCCTCGTGCCCCTTTGTCCTGTTGTAACACTAAACACTCTGAGAGATGCTTATCCATGCTGTTAATGTGTAGTAATGGGATTGCTATTTTAAAAATCGATACAAATATCACACTAAAAAAGAAGGGCTTATAGATTAGTCTGTCAAGAGCTGTTTTAATAGATCTGTCTGACATTTGAGACGCTTTCCCCAAAAGTACTCTTTCAGTTTCAAATTACTTTTTAAATGTTGCTGGTTGCAGATTCCAGGCTAGCTAATACGAGTTGTGAGAGTGAAAACCTTTCTCTGCAGTTTCAGAGAAGCTGGAGATCATAAATGTTTTCATTATTTTTTCAATTGATCAAGAATGTATTCTCTCACAAATTAGGGAGCGGTAGCTCCAAACGCGTGCTTTATTTTTGTGGTTTCAGTCATCTGATAGACTGGAGAAGCTGGAGAGTTGAAGATGATGTGAAAGTTTAGAACGAATCTTTCTAATACTGCCACTTGCAGTGGGAAAAGCTGAATGATGCTGACTTGATTGAGGCTCTTTTTGAGATGCAAAAAACTGCTAGCAGATGTATATGCATTTATAATCTATGCATTTGAAGTCGTCTTTAATATCCTTTTTATATTTTAACAATGTTTCTTGCTCTTCTCATTTCCTTCCACAGCTCTGTGTGGTATGTCTCAATGATCCTTGTCTGTCAGTCTTTCCATGATTCCTAAAGGCTTATTAAGTACCAATAATTGCAGTTGTTCATCAAATTCAGGGCCATGTCTTTGGGGTGTGTATGTTTTGCTGCGAGACAAAAAAATGTTACGAGTGCCAATAGCTTGTAGACTTGCAAATCTTTGGAAAAAAAAAAATCTTTGAACAATTACTGCTCTTATTGCTCACTGCCAGACTTAGCGCTGCTCAGAGCAGTACAAGAGTTTGTAATGCAAGAGTTGGATTTGGAGGTATGTTTGACTCGAATCCGTCTTAACATCTGCTGCAGTTTCTGCTTTGCAAACAGGGAGGAAGGAGGAACTAGCACAATTACTCCCTTCTCCTTAGAGCCCGCAGCATCAGAGGCATGCAAGTAGATAAATGGCGGGGGGGGGGGGGGGGGGGGGGGG